>CAUYRH010034860.1:0-31381 GCA_963574655.1 Perodicticus potto | reverse complement strand
GTGGCACTCACAGTTCACAGCAACCTCCAATTCTGGGTTCAAGTGAGTCTCTTACCTCCGCCTCCCAAGTAGCTGGGACTATAGGTGCCCGCCACAACACTCGGCCATTTTTTGGTTGCAGCCGTCATTGTTTGGTGGACCAGGGCTGGATTTGAACCCGCCAGCTCAGGTGTACATGGCTGGCGCCTTAGCCCATTGAGCCACAGGCGCCAAGCCTTAACAACCTTTTCAATGTCTTTTTCTTTTCATCTTTTTACACTGGCTAGGACAGCTATTACATTTTGAAAAAGAATAACAGCAGGTATCTTAAATTGCTTTTAACATTTTAGTATTAAATATAATATTTAGTCTATATTTTGTAATGTATCTTTATCAGGTTTAGAATTTTTTTCCTATCTCTAGTTGACTACGTTTTCTTTCTTTTTCTTTTCGTAGCCACAAGTGGATGTTGAATTTTATTACTGCTTCTGCATAACTAAGAAAATTATTAGGTTTATTTCCTTAATCTGTTAATCTGAATGAATTATAACAATTTTCAGATATAAAATTTAGTTTGCGCTCCTAGGATAAACCCACCTCGGTTATTGTTGTGGGTCAAATTGTGTCCCCACTACCTCTCTGCCCAAAGACGTGTTGAAGCCTTCATCTCTTGTCCCTGTAAATGTAACTTTATTTGAATTTGGGATCTTTGTAGATATACGGAAACTAAGATGACGTCATTAAGTCAGGCCCTGATCCAATATGACTGATGACCCATGGGGAGGAGAACAGAGACACAACAGGACGATGGTGATATGAAGACAGGCAGAGATTAGAGTGATGCTGCCCGCAGCCAAAGAATGCCGGGAGCCACCAAAAGCTGGAAGAGGTGAGGAAGGATCGGCCCAAAGGCTTCTGAGGGAGCACAACACTGTCAGCTCCTTGATTTTGGACTCCTGGCCTCTAGCATTTGTGGAGGAGTAAATTTCTGTTGCTTTAAGCTGCCTGGTTGGTGGTACTTGGTTAGGGCATCTCTAGGAAACTAGTACAAGTTTTTTGAGTTATATCCCCTTTTTTATTCTCAATATATTTTTAAAAATCTATCTTTTATCATAATTAGTCCTGCCAGTGGTTTATTAATGAATTTGTTTTCAAAGAACCAACTTTTTCTGTTCATCTTCATAGTATATATATATTTTTTCAATGTCCTCAATCACCTACTTTCTACATTCTTTGGGTGCGTTCTGTGTTCCTTTTTATGTTGTAGTACTTAATACCATAAATTTCCCACCAATGACTACTTTATTAACTACATCTAATAAGGTTTAATTTTGTGATGTTTGTTGCTAAGTCTTAAGTAGTTTTCAGGGTCATTATGAATTCCTTTTTCCATTTATTAGTTAGAAGAACATTTTGAATTTTCAAGCATTTTTTTCTTAGTTATCTTTTTGTTCTACATATTTAATTGTCATCAAATGTTCTATATGCTTGAGTTCTTTAAAATTTGTGGAGGCTAGTTTTGTGGGTTAACACGTGGTTCCTAATGTCCCAGAACATAGATATTCCATATATAGTCTGTGAAAATGTGTCTTCTCCAGATCTAGGGTACAGTTCCAAATATCCATCAACTTAAGGTTGTCATTTGTACAGACTATTTTCTCTGTCTTTATTGATATTTGAAAGGCAGTTATGTTAGAATCTGTCTGTAGATTTGATAATTTTAACTTTACATTTTATACGTATGTGTATGTATATATATATTTATATACTTGAAGGCTATATTATTATTTAGTAGAAGTTTAGACATCTTCTATCTTTCTGGTGAACAGAATCTTTTTACAATATTGAGTGACCTCTTTATCTATGATAATGTATTTGGCTTTGTAATCTTTATACCTTGGTGTTAATATAGTTATATCACCTTTCTTTTACTAATATTCTCTTGACTTACCTTTTTTCTATTATTAAACTTACTGGCTTTCCGTATTCTTGTGTTTCATGTGTGAGTTTTTAAAGCAGCATATAATATCTGAGTTTTATCCTTAGCTGGCAATCTCTGTCTTTGATCTGGAGGTTTTAAAATATTTACATTTATTATTTTAATATATTTGGATTTGATTTTATCATCTTCGCTTTTCATTATGTCTTGCCTTTTCTATTATTGTACTCTACCTCTTGCCTTGTTTTGGATTAATTTTTCTCTGTTTATTAGTATTCATTTCTTCTTCTTAATTCATTTGGAAGTTATTCTATGTCTGTTTTTTGATCTGTAACCTAATTATTTTAACATGCATTTTTACATAGCCTAAAGTTAATTAATAATTTTCTCCTACTTGTGAGTCACATAAGCATCTTGGAATGTTAGTTTTAATTGGCCCTTTTCGAAATCACATGCGATTGTTGATAGGGTATTTTAGTTCCAGCTAAATTATAAATTAGCATAATTTCCTCATTTTGTCAATTTTTAAAGATTTTTCTCACATATTATTCAATATTTTTTGCTTACCAATAATTCTTGTAGAGGAAATTTGTGTGTGTGTGTTTGTGTGTGTGTAGAGGGGCCATTTCTATTCTGTTCATAAAGTCATGGGAATTTCTTTTATTAAAATTATTCTGGTGATAAACCTTCTCTTTTTATCTTTTTATTTGATAAGATTCTTATTTCTCCTTCATTCCTGAAAGGCAGCTTGACTTGGTATATAGTTCTTTGTTGAAAGTAAAGGAAAATATTTTAGCAGTGAATGAAAATGCTGCCAATATCAGCAGAGAAAAAGAAACTATAAAACAGAATTAAGTGGAGCATCTTGAATAGAAAATATATTATTTGAATGAAAAATAATCCTTAAATGCTTGTAACAGTATATATGAGTTAAAACACAAGTTGATTAACTTGAAGATTGACAAATACAAATTATTCAATCTGCACATCAGGGAGAAACAATGATAGAAAAAAATGATCAAGTTTTTGTGGACCTCTTACAGCCACGTTGAAATGACTGATGGATCCCCTCACCTCGAGTTTGGTTCAGATACCAAGATTAACAATATCACGCACACGAAGAATGTAAAAAGGTTGATTACTCATATATGAAGGTATCAAGGACGTTTGGGAGATCTCTACAAGTCTCTCAAGCTGGTCTGAAAATGGCTAATGAGAAAATGGAAAGGATAGCAGTTTGAATCTCCTGCTGGCTCCCAAGGTGATAGTACTCAGATTTTTCTTATCATCTTGTCCATATATAGGGCAGAAGGGAGGAAGTGGAGAAGAAAAATGTGGCAGGAAAAATATTGAGAGAAATTATGGCTAAAAATGTTCAAATTTACAGAAATGCCTAAGTACATATATACAGGAAGTTTATGAACTCCAGCAAGATAAACACAAAGAAAACCACAACTAGTCAAATTGATAAAAAGCAAAAGTAAAAAGGAAATCTTGAAAGCAGCCAAATAAAAATCAAACAAGTTATTTCACGGGGAAAATACTGCAGAGTGGGCTTTTTAGTCATGTGATATATCAGTCAGGGTCCAATCAGGAGAAGAAACTACACAGTAAGTTAGCTGAAGAAATATACTACAAAGAATGAATCAGAGGGAACCCAAAGGATCCCTTAAGGCTAAGGAAGGGTACCCAAGTAATGGCAAAGTTGGAAGAAGGGGCCTTCCCTAAAGCTGGAGTTAGATGTCATTGAAGCTTGCTGGATGTCAGAGAAGTTTACTTGTTTGCTGTAACTAGAGTTGGTGCATGGCTTTTAGGAAATCAGGAAACAAACCTCTGGGGTACCAGGGAGCTGAAGCTGTGGGATGGGTGCCCAGAAAAAACAAGGTTGTCACTGTGAGCCGTGAAGCCTTCCGAATATGGTGTTCAGATTAAGATAGTGGTAGCAAGGTAGTAATTTGGCCCAGGTTGCTGCTAATAGGCTGCTAAAGGGTTACATGTTTGGGGTACCCAGCTAGGTAATACACCAGTGGTTTTCCCCTCCAAAGTTACTACTGAATAGCTGTGAAAAGAAAGAAAGAAAAAGGAAAATACAGCTGGCTAGAGAAGACCCTTTTCCTGCAATGCATCTCTAGCTCTATTAATAAATTGGCTCAGGCAATTATTAAAGAGCAGTTTCTGAAGGATTAATTTGAAATTAAAAGACAGTAACTTGATAACTTAGAAAATGATAAGTGTATGTTCAAATTTATAAGAAATTATCAAGCTTGCAGGTGGGAAAGCTGCAGCCTTAAGGCCACATGTGGCCTTCTAGGTCCTTGAGTGTGGTCTTTTGACTGAATCCAAATTCTTTTTTTTTTTTTTAAGATATACCTTATCTCTTTTACTTAATTATTGTGTTAAGACATTTATACTCTATATTAATAGATCCAACATATACCCTTGCATTATGTACCATAGGTGTGATCTCACCATTCACCCTCCCTCAATCTGACCTCCCCCTTCTCCTTCCAACCTCCCCTCCTCTCTCTTTCATCTTGGGCCATAATTGTGATCTATTCTTCATATGAAAGTGTGAATGATTGTAAATTGGTTTCATAATAGACTGAGTACATTGGATATTTTTTTTTCCATTGAGATACTTTACTAAGTAGGATATGTTCCAGCTCCATCCATGTAAACATAAAAGAGGTAGAGTCACCCCCTTTTTTAAGGCTGCATAATATTCAATGGTATACATATACCACAATTTATTAATCTATTCGTGGGTCTATGAGCCCTTGGACTTCTTCCATGACTTGGTTATTATGAATTGAGCTTCAGTGAAAAATCTGGTGCAAATATCTTTGTTATAAAGTGATTTTTGGTCTTCTGGATATACACCTAGTAGAGGAATTGCAGGATCAAATGGCAGGTCTACTTTTAGATCCCTGAGTATTCTCCATACTTCTTTCCAAAAGGGACATTATTAGCTTGCACTCCCACCAGCAGTGCAGAAGTGTTGTCTTTTCTCCACATCCATGTCAACATCTGTAATTTTGGGATTTTGTTATGTGAGTCACTCTTACTGGAGTTAGATGATATCTCAAAGTGATTTGCATTTCTCTGATGATTTAATGCTTTTATTTTTATTAATACATTTTTATTCATCTTTTATATTTTTATTTTTAAAATGAATGGATTTAAAAATACCATAGTATAAAATAAGTTTCAATGAAATAATCCTCCCAGATTGACTGGCACAATTAGAACATTAGTAAGACATAAGGGCTAAATTGAAGGTTGGTCCATTCAGGATTTAGTTCTAACTTCCCTGGCCTGACTGGCAGGCATCACTACCACAGGGAGCTGGTTGGTGAGAGTTCATGGGAGTCAAGTACCTCAGTCTGTTATCAGTCTTTGACAACGGTCAACTGTGTTTCTGGTTGAAGTGGAATTTGTGAATAGTTGCACAGTTGACAGTATTTTTTATTTCTGTCTGCTTAGCAGCCTATCATGTCAAAATAGACCAAGAGGGTGCTGAAGGAAGAAAACTGATTCTTTAATAAGGATTAGGAATTGCAGTATTATCTTATTTCTGCTAAAGATAAGATGATTTGCTTGTTTTGTGATACTGCAATATCAACATTAAAGAAATTCAATGCTCATCAGTATTATAACACTCATAAGGATCATAAATATTTTCATTTAGGGGAGAGGCACAAAAGGTTGTAATTGCTGAAATTATAAGATGAAAATCAAAACAAAAGCAATTCTTTCAAGGAGCAATAAGATCTGGAAACAATGACACTGAAGCAACTTATAAAGCAGCTCTTGGGAAAATCTAAAGTATACTTGGGAAAAGGGGGAGCCATTTCATTGATGTAAAAATTGTGAAAGAATTCATTGTTGAAGTTGTAGGATGTTTAGACCCCAATTACATTTCAAAATACAAACAACTGCCTCTTTCAAGATCCATAACTGATCAGCATGAAACAGCCTTCAGCTCAACAGAACAACTTCATATAGTACTTCAAAAGGAAAATATATATTATTCAATTGCTTTGGATGAATCAACTGATACTACTGACTTAGTTGTTCATTTGGGTCATAACAGATTTTCTTTTCTACGAAGAGCTACTCTCCTTGGTTACTCTTGTGAACAGAACATAGGGAAGAGACATCTTCAACAATTTCAAGATAAATGTCATGAAGATGGACTGAATTTGGTAAATTTAATGAGTGTATGTACAGACAGTGCACCTTCCATGATGAGAAAACATGCAGGATTTATAGTGCAGATTAAAAAAGTATTAACAGATCTAGATGCTCTCATTTCTTTTCATGATGTCTTGAATCAGCGAAATCTCTAAAGCTACTATTTTAAGTGACATTTTGTAACAAGTTATAGGTATTGTTAACTATATTTTGCAAATTCAACAGGCATGGTCAGTTTCATAACATGCTGAACTTGAATGATGAGATATTCAGTGTGGATTTGCTGTTATCATTCTAAAGTGCATTGACTATTGCAGGGACAGGTGTTAGTCAGATTCTTATCTATGTGAGAATAGTTAAATGTTCTGAAGAACAGGATCAGCAGTGTGAATTACTGAAAAAAGATTTCTATAGATATTCAGCATTCCTCTGTGATATTATGTCAAATGAAAATGACTTGAATATTTCTTTGCAAGGTAAAATGAAGTCTATACAGGATATTTGGCAAACATTTCAAGCATTTCATAAAAGGTATCATTTTTCAAAACACTTCTTCTAAACGATATTTTAGATGACCATTTTCCCCAGTTAGCAAAGGTCATTGATGTGTAGCATGACACATGTGAATCAGCTAAAGAATATGCAGCTGTTGCAGACTTATTAATTGGAGAATACAATGAAAGATTCACTGACTTTGAGAATCTTGGCATCACACCCAGATTAGCATTTCAACCTCACCTAGTTGATATCATCAAAGAACATAAAGAACTACAAATGAAAATGATTGAGCTTTTAGTAGATGACATTTTAAAGTCATTGTTCAATGCTAAGAAAGAGCTTGAATTATGGGAAAAAAATCAGAATACTCACACCTTCAGCAACATTCCCCCCAAAGGCTTTTGAGTTTTCAACCACTTATTGTTACAAATCTGCATTCTTCTTCCAACCCTAATGAAGACACCCTTAAGATCACAAGTGACTAATTCCTATCTAGAGGATCAGCTGAAATTGTGGACCTCCATGCTGCAACAAAATATTCAAATGCTTTCCAACAAGAAAAAACAACAAAGTCACTAAAAGTTTAGTTAACTTTAAAATTAACAAATGGTTTTCATTTTTTGGAATATTAAGTACATAGAATTAGGTCATTAAATATGAAAATCTGATTTTGAATTAGAAGGTTAGTTTATTATATCTCAAACAAAAAAGCAGTACAATTAATCAAAGTATGTACTTTAATTATTATTTTTTTGAGACAGAGTCTCACTATGTTGCCCACAGTAGAGTGCTGTGGTGTCACAGCTCACAGCAACCTCAAACTCTTGGGCTTAAGTAATTCTTTTGCCTCAGCCTCCCAAGAGGCTGAGATTACAGGCATCTGCTACAACACCCAGCTATTTTTTATGTTGCAGTTGTCATTGTTGTTTTAGCTGTCCGGGGCCAGGTTCAAACCCTCCAGCCTTGGTGTACGTGGCTGATGCCCTACCCTCTGAGCCACAGGTGCCGCCTGCACCTTACATATTGGCACAGTTTTGGCATCTTCACTGTAGCTTGTGTGTGCCAGTGGCAAAGAATCTTGAGGAGTGAGAGGTGATGAAGTTGGTAAAGGTGCTTTTCATAGCTTGTTGAGAATTGAATTCTTTTCCTTGCAAGAAGTTGTCCAAAGCCTAGAAGAAGTAATAGTTGGTACCAAATCTGATGAATATGGTAGATGACAGAGAGTTTACAAGCCCGGCTTCTGTTGAACAGTGTTGTTTGTAAGCGTTGTGGTTGAGCGTTGTAAGGGGATTGACAAATCTCAGCTGCTTAACAGTATCTTTATCATTTCTTCTGGATGGTTGCAGTAGACATAGCTATAATCGACTCACCAGGTTTCAAGAAGCTGTAGTGACTACTAACAGTGCTGGACCACCAAACAGATATTATTGGCTTTACTTGGTGAATATTTGATTTGGACTGCTGTTTGGCATTTCATCTTTATCTAGCCATTGTGCTGAATGCTTGCACTTAATTGTCAAAAAGAATTGACTTTTCATCATACATCGTTCACCTTCATGTCACAAAGCAAAGACAGGCAAGTTCGGAGACAATTTCTCTTCTGACATTTATTTCATTCATGTGGAACCCATCTATCCAGTTTCCTTGCCTTGCCAATTTGTTTCAAATAGTCCAATATTGTTGGAATATTAATGTCAAACCTTTCTGCCAATGCACATGTTGGTTGAGATGAATTGGCTTTGCTACGGCTTTCAACTCATCATCATCCACCTTGGTCTCAGGTCACCCATGTGGCTCATTTTCAAGATTAAAATCACCAGAATGGAATTTGTCAAACCATCTGTGTACTATGTGTTCATTAATTACATCCTTTCCAAACCCTTCACTGATATTCTGCGCTGTCTGTGCTGCAGTGATTCCGCAACAGAACTCATATTTGAAAGCAACATAATTTTTTGACTTATTGATGGTTTTATAAAAATTGCTCTAAAAAATTTGAAGGATCATCATAAGCCAAACATGCATTTGAAAGAACAAGGATGTACCTTCACAACAAAACTAAAACAAGAAGTGTCAAAGTGAAATATCAGAGATAATCAGCTGTCAAAATTAGCCCTTATGGAAATTGGACATTTCCTAGTTAATAACTTAGATTGGTTAGATTTTTACAAAATAATGTACATTTTAAAATATATCTAATTCAATTTTCGTGAATGTAATTTTGATTAAGTTCAATGTGTCCATTTTTAAATGGTTTATGCTTTCTATATCTTATTCTCCGAAAAGTGTGCTTGACCTAATTCACAGATATTTTCTCTTATTTATTAATCTAGACTTTATGAGGTTTTTTTTTTTTTTTTTTTTTTTTGTAGAGACAGAGTCTCACTTTATCACCTTCGGTAGAGTGCTGTGGCATCACAGCTCACAGCTCACAATTCCTGGGCTTAGGTGATTCTCTTGCCTCAGCCTCCCGAGAAGCTGGGAGTACAGGCGCCCGCCATAACACCCAGCTATTTTTTGTTGCGGTTTGGCCAGGGCTGGGTTCTAACCCACCACCCTTGGTATATGGGGCTGGCCACCCTACCTACTGAGCCACAGGTGCTGCCCTAGATATTATGATTTTAACCTGTACGTGTATATGTTAGATTATATTGTGCAATTTGAGTTCATTTTTGTGAGATAAGAGTTAATCATTCCTTCTTTCTTCATATGGCTATCCAATCATGGATCATTCTAATATTTTATATTGAAGAAATTTTTATTTTACTTAATTACCTTGATACCTTTGTTGAAAATCAGTTGGCTGTATATGTTAAAGACTATTTTCTAAAATTTTGTTAAATATTTTTGCACATATAAATTCTGAGGAGTAGTGGTTTAACTGTTTTTCTAATGTTATCAGGATGTACTCAGACTTGAGATTTGAGGGCACAATCTTCCTGCCTGTTAAGTCTTCCCAAGGCTCCCAACACCAGCTGTAAGTTCAAGGGGTTTCCCCAAATCACCTTTAGACTTGATCATCACCATGCCTCATGGAACTCATACAAAGTGATGGTAATCACAGCTAGTTTATTACAGGAAATGGATACATTGAAATCAACATAGGAAGAGATACATAGGGCAGCTGGGAGAATTCCAAACATGAAGATTTTATCCTTCTCAGGATACATTAATGACAACCAGGGGAATTCACCTGAGCGTCCATGTCCAGGATTCAGCATGTGCACATAATTAATGGATTGATTACCCTTGTAGGCGAACTCAGTCTCTGACCCCGCTGCCCAGAGGTTGAGCTGGTATCACCCACCCTGAGTCCCTGATTAGCATATCCGTGGATAGTAAAGACACATCACTTGAGAAATTTCTCCCGTTTAAAGGAGAGAAATAGCTATTCCCAATAGCTGTGGACAAAGACCAGACCTTTCTCTGGGTAAGGCCGAATTCTGTGCCACACATTCATCATCTTGTCAGTTAATTATGGTCTCATAAAATGATTTTAAGGGTGTAGAATTAGCACTATTACTTTCTTCTATTGTAGAATTCACAAGTGAAGCCATCTGATCTTGGAATTTATATCAGGTAAAGTTTTTTTTTCTATAAGCTCAGTTTCTTTCATAGATGGAGATCCATGTTATCTATTTATTTTTGAAGAAGCTTTGGTAGTTTTTGTCGTTGGAGGGATGTTTATTGCATGTACGTTGTAGAAGTTTTGGAACACACATTTTTAATATTTAAGCTTATTTGTCTAGAGGATTTTTGGCGATACTCTCTACTAACTTCAACTTTTTATTTACTGTTTCCTTGCTTCTGTTTATTTTTTACTTAATTGGTTCTTCATAGCCTTCTTTTTCTAGGTTCTAATGGTGGAAGAGTAGATCATTGGTTTGCAACTTCTCTCCTTTTATAAGTATTTAATTACTTTGGATCTCTCTGCAAGCCCAGTTTTGTATGAAGGCAGACAAATACCAATATGCCTTGTTGTCTTTTTAATAAACTTCAAAATATTTATAAAGTTTCTATGCAATTTTTTCTGTCCATTAGTTATTAGTTATTTAGAGGTATGTGGCTTATTATCCAAAGATATCTTTTGTCCATTGGTTTGTATGTAATTCTCTTATGATCAAAGAACATTTTTGTATGATTCTAATCTTTTTATATTATTTGTGACCTGTTTTATGACCTGTACTGTGTTCTATCTTAGTGTCTTTTTAATCTGCTTTTGAAAAAATTCATATTTATCTGTTTTAGGGTGGAATATCCCTTAAATGTTAATTAGGTCAAGTTTATGAACAATCTTGATTAACTTTTTGATGTCTTTACTGATTTTCTTTCTGCTCATTTAATCAATTTTTAAGAAAAGAGTGTTGAAATCTTCAATTAGAATTGTGGATCTTTTTATTTCTCCTTCCAGGAGAAATTCATTTACCTTCATATATTATGAAATGGTTTTATTGGTTGCATACATATTTAAGATTTTTTTTTTATTAATTGACCTCTTCACTATTTAAAAAACCCTATGTTTTTTTTTTTTTTACGGAAATAATTCTTGTTCCAAAATTTTCATTGTGTGATATTTTTATTTTTATTTATTTTACCATTTTTATTGGATTTGCTTTATGTTTGATATATCTGTTTGTCTTCTCTTCTCTCTTATTTTCTTTTGAATTAGTAGTTTTTTATGATTTTCTATTTCTTACTAAGAATAGCTTATTAACTATACTATTTTCTTTTTTGTGTTTTTTTGTTTTGTAGTATATATATTCTTAACTTATCCCATTCTATCTTTAAATATCACTTTAAATATATTCTAAGAATCTTATAATACTGTATAGTAATTTATACTCTCTAGTCCTTTGTACTATTGTTATTAATTATTCTGCATACTTTATATTTTATAATTTATTTTATTATTTTTTCTTTTAAACATCAATTATTCCTTAAAATGATTTTAAAAGTGAGAAAATGTCGGCTCAGCACCTGTGGCTCAGCGGGCTAAGGCGCCAGCCATGTACACCTGAGCTGGCAGGTTCGAATTCAGCCCGAGCCCGCCAAACAACAATGATGGCTGCAACCAAAAAAAAAAAAAATGGCCGGACGTTGTGGCAGACGCCTGCAGTCCCAGCTACTTGGGAGGCGGAGGCGGGAGACTCACTTGAGCCCAGGAATTGGAGGTTGCTGTGAGCTGTGATGCCATAGCACTCTCTCCAGGGTGACAGCTTGAGGCTCTGTCTCAAAAAAAAAAAAAAAAACAAAAGTCCTAAAAGTAGAAAGTGTCTTTTGTATTTATTTCTACCATACTTCTGCATCATTTCTGCTGTTTTTAATTCCTTTCTTTCTATCCAAATTTCCATCAGGCAGTGACAGTGGCAGAATTATTGCTGTTGTTGCTGCTTTTTGAAGGAATTCCTTTAATATTTTTTATAGTGCCATACTGCTGGTGGTGATTTCAATAAGTTGCTCTTCATCTGAAAGTTCTTTATTTCATCTTTATTTTAAAAATTATGTTCTCTGTGTTTAGAATTCTAGGCTGAGTCTTTTTCTTTGTACTTTAAAGATATCTCTCTCTTGTTTTCTTACTTGCATAGTTTCTGATGAGAGGTCTATTTTCATTCTTACAAATGATCCTCTGTATGTAATGCATTTTTCTCTAATTGCTTTCAAGATTTTTTCATTATTACTGGTTTTCCAAATTTGATTATGATGTACCTGGTGTGATGTTTTGAAATTTCTTTTGGTTGGATGTCATTGAACTTCTTGGATGGTTTCCAGTTTTAATTGCATTTAGTAATTTTTCATTTATTAGTACTCCAATAATATTATCTGCTTCCCAACCCACTCTAAAATTTTAATATCAATTTGGCACAGGTCAATGGTTCCTATAATAACTTTTGAAATAATTTTCAAAGGAAACAATTTCAAAAATAGAGATGAATAAAAGAGCTTGCAGACTAACAGCAACTGATTGCAGTATAAAAAATGTTTAAGGAATTCCTTCAATATTTTCCCAAGAAAACGTTCACATTTTCACATTTTCTAAATTGCTCAATATTGTTCCATAAGCCATTGGAACTACTCTGTTAATTTTTTAAATTTATTTTTGCTTTTACTTTTTGTTTGCTTCGTCCTGTTTTGAGACAAACTCTCACTCTGTCACACTGGGTAGAGAATAGTAGTATCATACATAGCTCACAGCAACCTCAAAGTGTTGGACTAAATCAATCCTCTTGCCTCAGCCTCCAAGTAGCTGGGACTATAGCGCAGGCCACAATGCCTGGCTAGTATTTCTATTTTTGAAAGAGAAGAGTTCTCAATTTTGCTCAGGCTGGTCGCAAACTTCTGAGCTCAGGCAATTTGCTCAACTCGGCCTCTCAAAGAGCTAGGATTACAAGCATGAGCCACCGCTCTTGGCCTCTCCCTTTTACTTTGAATTAGCTTCTCCTGCCATACATTCAAGTTCACTAATATTTTCTTCTTCAGTGTCTAATCTGCTATCAATCTCATCTAATATATTTTCCATTTAAGGTTATTATATTCTTTATCTCTTTGAGGTTCTAGTTGGGTCTTGATATTTTATTTCTCTCTTGATCATGTTGTATATCTTCTACTTTCTTGTACATATGAAATATATTTATGATACCTGTTTTAAAGTGTTTTTTACTAATTCTGCTATATGTCATTTCTGAATCTGTTTCTATTGGTTGAATTTTTAGCTGTTCCTTACTCTTATTTTTGTTCTTTGCACACATGGTAATTTAAAATATTGACAGGTTTATTTAATATAAGCTATTTTTTAAAACATTGTGAAAGTTTTAAAGGGCAACTAATGCCCATAGAATGTTCATTGACACTGACAAAATTGATATTAAAATATTATATTCATATTGAAATGCCTTATTTATTTCTGCATTTTCCTCTTATAATTTCTGGTCACAACATTTTTAGATAGTAAACAACTATAAATGTTTTGCCCGAATAATTTATCTTCCTATGTAGCACCAACTGACACCATGAGGGAAGAGCTCCTCATTACTGCTGGATAGTGACGATATTCCTGGGTCCTGACTCAGAGACTCTAAAACAACATGATCTCAGTATAATCACATGAAGGTAGAAGTCTGGGTTTCCCACTCAGCCTGTCCTGAGTGAGGATATGGGACTGAGGGTGTTGTTGTTGTTGTTGTTTGTTTTTGTAGTGTTTAGCTGGAGAAGAGTGGTAGTTAGGCTGCCATTTTCCTGGTCCTTTTGCTAGAGAAAATGAGTTGGCTTTTTCTTGGCGCTTTTTGCTTGTCTGTTTGCACCTGTTGGCATTTTGGGTTTGCTGACTACTACTCCAGCACTGAGTTTGGGATGTATTAATATTAAGGATAAGAAAACCCAGGTAACTGACTGCTGGGTTGTTCCTTGGACCCCAGGTGTACTGCTGCCTTTTCTCCACATTTCAGTTTTCATATGTTTGATTTATTAGTGTAAATAATGTCTGGAATTTCAAGTTGTGTCTTACTGGAGGAATAGGGAGAAGTGTTTTGATATCATCTTTTCCCTGAACCAGAAAGCATACCTGGTAATTTTTGAATGGATATTGGACAATATGAATTTTTTATTTTTTGCTATTAATTTTTTATATTTCATTAAATATTACTAGGATTCATTCTGGGATGAAATTGGGTGACTTTGAATTAGTTTTCTTTTTCTAGGCTTGCTTTTAAGCTTTGTTAGGGCTGTTCCAGGGAAGTCTTTGGTCTGAAGCTAATTTGACCCCACTCCTGATGCAATACCCTCTTTAGGAATTTACCTAATCCCCTGTGTACTAGGACGTCTTCCTACATTGACTGCTGGGAAAATGAAGTATTTCCTGTCCTCATTGAACTTCAAAGGATGTTTCCTTCTACTCCTTACAGACAGATATTTAGCTGGTCTTATACATATACTCACATCCATGCAAAGATCAGTTCTGTTTTTTTTTTTTTTTTTTTTTATACAGAGTATTAATATGTTGCCCCAGGCTAGAGTGCCATAGTGTCAGCCTCTTTCACAGCAACCTCAAACTCCAGCTTAAGTGATCCCTCTGCTTCGGTCTCCTGAGGATCTGGGACTACAGGCACCAGCCACGATGTCCAGGTGGTGTTTCTGTTTTTAGTAGAGATGGGTCTCACTCTTGCTCAGGCTGATCTGAAACTCCTGAGCTCAAGCGATCCAACAGCCTTAGCCTCCCAGAGGATTGGATTGATTACAAGTGTGAGCGGTCTCAGCCAGCCCAAAGATTACTTCTTAACCAAAATCTTTAGGGGATTCCTCTTAAGATCTCTAGAGGTTCTTTCTCTGTCTAGTTGCCTCTTTGATATTTGGCCCCCCAACAGCTACCCCAAAGCCCAGGCTTTTTGGCCCCGTTGAACTCTGTACCTGTCTCCTTGACTCATCTAGGTCATGGGGCTCTGTTTTGGTTTCTTTTCTGGTGAAGCTTGGAAATTCTCTTCAGGGAGCAACCTGGGGCAATTGGAGGGACTCATCTTTCTTTCCCTGCCATTCAAAATTTAAAAACTGTCACATCATACGTCTTGTCTGGTTTTTTAGTTGTTTAAGGTGGAAAGTAAATCGTCCCCTTAATTCACTTCGTTAAAAGTGGAAGTCCTTTCTTGCTTCTTGCTCCATCACTTTTTTCCTTCTGGTTTCAATTTCCTCCAATCAGCTTCTTGCTTCAGTTACCTTTCAATTACTTGTAGTTTGGGGCTATCTATCTATCTATCTACGTGTCTGTCTGTTATTTAGTTATCTTCTTTTGCATGTGTTTTTGCTGGAGCAATATGTTCTAATTGTTTGTATGAAAATATATATATTAGGCTACCACTCTCGAATGATATTTTAGGTGACTGTAAATTCCAGGGTTTCATTTATTTTACCTCACTACTGTAAATCATTTTATTTCATGATATTCTGGCATTAGATGTTGCTAATGAGATGTCTGCTGTCAACCTAACTAATTTTTCCTCTATCTATTTTGTTCACTTGCTTTTAAGACATTTTTTTCTTCATTTTGTTGTTTTACAATTTCACTATCAGAAACAATCGGGATTTATTGGACTTTTGTTTTTTTTAATATTGCAAATCCTTAATCATATTTTTAAAGGTGAACTCACCTTATTTTTTTCTTCCTTTCTTCTAGTGCTCCCATTGAATAGATACTGAATTTTGTAATTGTATCTCCCATATGTCTCAATCTTTTTTCTTTACATTTTTTTCTATATTTTATTTAATCTGTATTGCATTTTGTGATTATTACTATTATTACTTCAAGTCTATTTTCCAGTTCACCAGTTGTCTCTTCATCAGCTTCTACTCTGCTGGTTAACTTAGAAATAAAATTTTAATTTTAGTCACTATGTTTTTCATTTATAAAAGTTCTGTTTGTTTCTTATCTCCAGTTGGCTCTTCTTTTTCATTATTCCTGGCTTCCCCCCACCCCCCAGTGGTAAGACAGAATTTATTTACAGAAAAGAATACAGAAAACACTAAAGCTCCCAGTAGGGAGAGAGAACTCAAGTGGGGAGAGAAAAGCTTTCCTGGATTTTTTATAATGGTTCTATTACTTTTTAAATATCCTTACTCATTTAAAAATACTACACCTAGTTTATCATAATTTTCAGGTCCTATTAGATATAGCTTCCTTGTATATTATTGTTCTTCCTCTTACTTGTTATATTTAATTACGAGATCATCTTCAGTAGGAGTTGTTTGTTCTGTGGAGTCTCTTATACTTGGGGTTGCCAGTGTGTTCCTTTAGAATAGATTTTCAGAATAAGTTTCAAAGGATGGAGTTTAGCAGGGCTACCAGTTATTAATTTAGTTTAAATTCATTGTCTGCATCATCCAAAACTTCTTGCTAGTCTCTTGTCAATCTACGTTTTATTCTGAATTATCTTTCTTTCCCAGACTACTCCCAGTTTCATAATTTATTGTGGGTTGAGAAATTAGATGATCAAGGCTGTGAGAAGTCTATTTAAAATTTCTGGCCAGCCATGTGGTAGCTCATGCCTTTAATCTCGGTACTGTGGAAAGTGAAAGTTGGAGGATTTTTTGAGGACAGGAGTTCAAAACTAACCTAACATAGTGAGACCTTGCCTTTACCAAAAAATAAAAATAAAAAATAAAAATTAACCAGGCCTTGTGGCATACACCTATAATCCCAGCTACTTGAGAGACTAAAGCAGGAGTATCACTTGAGCCGAGGCATTTGAAGTTACCATGAGTTATGATGCTGCCACTGCACTCCAGCCTGGGCAATGGAGACCCTGTCCCTGCAAAAGATCCTATGCTATTAAAATTCAGGGTTTTTTTTAGAAAATGCTTTGACTACCTAAGTGGCACTTTTTTTTCCTTACCTATTTTAATGTAGGTCAATATATTACAAAGAGTTAAAGTTACCTGAAATTTGGATTTTAGTTCATTGACTTGTTAATGATTTTAAAATCATAAAATTTTTATGTTACAGGAGACCAGATAGATAATGTAATTATTTAGTCTTTCTCCTTTGTTTTGTGAATATGAAACTTAATATTACAAATAATTGGTTTTAGAACACCTACTGTCATAGCTGATCTCCATCCTAATGTTGCAGAGCAGGTGATCAGTGGTTTCACCATTGTTCACAGATAGTCTCAGGATGACCGACCAGCATGATGCTTGTCCTCTTCCTGACTCGGCTGTCCTTGTAGTTGATTTCGCTCTGTGATAAAATAATTATAGTATTTCTGCAAACTTTTAAGAATCAGCTTTTCGTTTTGTTTTGTTTTATTTTGGTTTTCTGGTACAATGAAGAGAGTGCAAGAAGTAAAAACCCAGATAATTACATTTACTTCAGCATTTTTTTCTTTTTTTGGTCTAAAATTTAGGCCATGCTATGTGTTGGGACTTTAATAGTGCATAAAGTAATAATCATGAAGTTACTAGTCTAAACAAGTTTAGAGATGTTTTCCATTTTCAAAAATAAAATCAAATATAACTGAAAAGCTTTACTTTCTCTCATTCTAATCTGTCAAATTTCTGCCCTTCTCCCATTACTAGATAAAAATGTTACTCTATGATGTCTTCTCCAACCCCCAAGGCAGAGTGGATGCAATATTCCTTCCATTATATTATAAAATTAAAGAAGCTCTTGCTCTTAATAAAGTAGCTGGACTAAGTTAAAACACTCCAAAGTGCTTATTGAATAACTAAATGGATGATTGATGAAGAATAGAAGATGAAAGAGCTTAAAAATGTTTATATGTAAAACATATTGGGATAATTTTGTTACCATATTATTTTTTGGTATACTATAATATCAAAAAAGGAAAAAAGGATTACAGCAAAGATGTTGAATTTTTAGCCTAAATATAATCCATAATTATAAATCCATTGTCAAAAACTAAGGTGAAAAATGTAAAAATATGATGATAACATTAATGCCTGAATAAAGGAAATAGATGTATATGCATAAAGCTGAACATTTGAAGATTGAAAAATAAGTCATATTAAGTGTTTAAAAAGCTAAATTAAAATAGAATCTACACCAGGTTAGGGATATGTTAGGAATGTAGGATACAGGTTATTATTAGTTCACGTGTATCTTAGTTCATTATCTATTGACCTTATGTTTTTATACTCTCTCAGCTTTAATCATCACAGTGGGAAAGATTTCAAGGATTTGTTCTCCATGCTGGGTTCTATTCTATGAACTATTATCCATTTAAACAAATCCTTCCAGCTTTTAGGTGAAATAAAAAGAAAATAAAGTGCAACATACTAAACTGTGTTGAATGTTTTTCAAACTGAATTATAGGTTTGGTCCTGGGTCTTAGTCATGTTACACTTGAAAACAAGTTTAAAAAATCCTCAGCAAAATACTTAGCAAACAGCATCTAGCAGCATATAAAAAGGAACACATACCATAACAACGTGGGATTTATCCCAGGATTATAGGGTTAGTACAACTTATGAACGTTAATCAATGTAATTTACTTTATTCCTAGAATAAAGAGTAAAAAAAACACATGAATGCAGAAAAAGCATTTAACAAAACCCAACACTCTTGCATAATTTTAACAACAGCAACGACAAAAACCTATGTAACATACTAGTCATGGAAGGAAAATCTACAAGCTGATAAAGAGAAGCTACCAAAAAGCTACCACCAATGACAGGGGTCCTCAAACTTTTTTAACAGGGGGCCCATTCACTGTCCCTCAGACCATTGGTGGGCTGGACTATAGTTTAAAAAAAAAAACTATGAACAAATTTCTATGCATACTGCACATATCTTATTTTGAAGTAAAAAAACAAACCGGGAACAAATACAATATTTAAAATGAAGAACAAATAAAGTTAAATCAACAAACTTACCAGTATTTCAATGGGAACTATGGGCCTGCTTTTGGCTAATGAGATGGTCAATGTCCGGTTCCATATTTGTCACTGCTAGTCGTAACAGGTGATGCAAGTGTGCATCAGTTAGTCTAGATTAGGTTGGAGATTTCAGATGTTTCATTCTGGACAAAGTCTGTTCACAGAAATAGTGCTGCCAAAGATGGTTGCCATTTTGGGTGCATGGTTCCTGAGATTAGGATATGTCTCAGAGGAGAGAGATGCATAGAAATTAGTAAGGCTGCTTGACTTGAATGGGTCTTTCAGAGAGTCACAATTCTGCAGTTCAGCCAGTTCCATTTGCTAAATTGTATCCACATTTTCTTTCTTTCTTTCTTTTTTTTTTTTTTTTATTTCAAGATACTTTATTCTTAAAACAGATCACAACACTAAGCTTTTGGCCCATTCTGCCACTGTACAAGCTACAAATACTTGCTGAGCAGCGGAGGGGTGCTCTTTCATAGCATGTCTGAAAAGTGAATAAAAATCTATATAAAACAAATATTTAAATAGTTTCCTTAGGAACACAGATAAGTGTGACCCCATCTCCTAATTTTACATATTGTTGCAGCTGTGCCAACTCTACTCTTACAAAGACATTTCAAAACTAGCCATAATTAAGTTAAATGGTCCCCCCAAATCTTTTAATTCAAGCTAAACTCGCAGTTAATGGCTACAGAATGATATCTGCACATTAATACTAGCTGAAGCACAAGTTGCTGGGTGACATTTCATTCCACTTTCCCAAGCACAAGACACAGGCAGAGTGCCAACATGCTGTTCTTTTAGTTCGAGTAGGTAGTCGGGGTTCTGGATTTGCTGCACGATTTGCCACGTTGGTCCTGACATCACATAGTAGATAATCAGCCTCTGGAATCCATTGAAAGTAGAAGCAGCAGCTACAGTGTAAGTACCCATATTTTCAAAGAGCATCCAGTCGCCCACATGCATTTCTGCCAGGTCACAGGGCTCAACTGTCCGGTCAAGGCCATAGCATGTTTGTTCCCTTATGCTGGATGAATAATACTTCTCATCTGGTTTATGTCTCTTTTGCAGAAGAGGCTTTACATGAGCATGATCATAAAGGATGAAATTAAATGATCCATATACTCCATCATTGGTGTAATATATAAAGGTTTGTTCACTGGCTTCATCATCATCAGAGCCTATCTGTTCCTTTAATACAATTTTTTTGGCAATGATATTAACTGCAAATGTGAAGGCTGATGCAACATAATATCTGCCTGGCTCATCTATGATTCTCACTCCAGAGTCTGATGGAAAGTACTTGTCCAATGCTGGGTTGATTACACCAGTGATCTCTTCAAATTTAAGCTTCACATCCTCAGATTCAGGAAAGCCACCACCAATATCAAGGAGGTACGTGTTGAAACCAACCTCCGCTCCCATGTCAGAGACACAGTGGGCATCAGAGATTGCCTGCACGAAGGTCTCAGGATCAGTACAGCCACTTCTATGTGGAAGCTGACACCAAAGACATCAATATTTAGCTCTTTTGCCCATTCCAAAAGAAGTCTGCTGGTTTTGAGTGTGGCACCAAATTTAACACTGAGTTGACAGACTGCTTTGGATTCATCAGTGGTAATCCGCAAAACCAACTTGGCCTTTGGATGTGCTCTGGCAACTTTCATCAACTCTACTTCACTGTCAAAAATCATCATCTGGACCCTATTATTGGCAGGGTACTTAATTTGAGACATTTGTTTACAAGGATTTGCATAGATAACCCTCTCTGGAGGCACCCCGAGACTTTGCACCAAATGTATTTCAGTCTTGCTAGCAGTCAACTCCTGTTCCACTGGCAGCCAGGGTCTTCACAATGGCTCTACTGTCATTACATTTGACTGCATAAAAGGGAGTGACACGAGGAAGAGCTTTTAGCCATCTTCGGTGTTTCTTCAGAACATCTCCGAGGTCATTGTTTTTTTTGGTCCAGAATGTCCTTGGCAGTAAAACCTTCATTAAAACAAGTGGCAGTCAAACTCGTCATTACTAATGTTGTTCATGGTTTCTTGATGTTTCTTTGAAAAACTAAGAGAAGGAATTTAAAGAAATACTTCCAGCTCCTCACAAAGGCAATTCTCCAGGAATTCTGCACATGATCTTAGCCAAAAGGCCGAGAAGTGATTTCCTCCAGGAATTCTGAATCCCACTGCGTGTGTCCTCCGAGCAACAGCAACAGTGGAAACGGTCTTAGAGCATCCAGGCGCTGCAGGCCAGCCCCATACAGAAGCCTGAAAGCCACTGCAGCCTCCGCACCAGTCAGCGCCTGGCTCCCACCTGCCGGAGATGCCGGCCTGAGGTGGCGCCAGAGCAGCAGCCAGGGACTGACCTCCACATTTTCAATGTCAATAGAAAATGGGTTATGGAAAAGCTGTATGTCCTGTTCATGGAGATGAAGTTCTTTAAATCTAAATTGGAACACCTTTCACAGCTTTTCCAGTGAATCCACACGTTTTGTTTGGGAATGCAACCTATGGTTTTTCCGCAAACAGATTTTGCGGGCCGGGATGAGTCCGCTGTTGAACAGGACGGGCAGTGGAGGTAAAAACACCCGGCGGGCCAGGTAAATGTCCTCGGTGGGCCGCATGTGGCCCGCGGGCTGTAGTTTGAGAACCCCTGGAGTACACTATGATGATGCCACTGCACTCCAGGGTGAGCAAGAGAGCAAGACTCTTGTATAAAATAAAACTGGGTGGTGGAAAGAAGGATATGGAAGTCCAAAAGCTGAGGCCCAGCTGAGAAAGAAGATTCAGAGGAGCTTGAGTAAAGTTTAGTCATGGAGAGACTCTTTGTCAGTATCTGGCCATATTTGACTTTTAGCCCCCACTTTTGTTTTAACTGAAAGGAAAATGCCTTACCTTCACCTATCCTGTGTGCTTCTCTGAGGTTCTGTTTAGGGCTGTGGCCTCTGTGATGGCTGCGGGGGTGGGGTGGGAGGGGTCCTGGGGAGGTGCAGAATTCACCCTTTTGGGAGTGAGTGTCCCGGGCTCATTAAGGCCTCAGGAACATTTGGGTCTCTCTGGGGATTGCACTGCTGTTGACTCTGTGTTTGCCATCTGGGCTGTGGCCTCCCAGACAGGCTCTTTCATTCCCTTGTCCCCAACATTGTTTTTGCACATAGCGGATGCTCCATGAATAGTGTGTGAAGCAATGAATGTCTGTCTTTATAATCCACAGTGATATGGCTGGGGGAACATGGTGTGTAGAGACCAACAGAGAGAACCTGGAATGTGGAAAGATATAATTATGATAAAAGTTTTCTCTTGACACCTAAACCACTTGCCAGACAGACTAGCAGTTGGTGTTTTTCTTCCCTCTTTGCTCCACTCCTCCCTAGTTTGGGGGGTGGTGGTGTGGGAAGGCCTGGATAATCCACAGATTGGATAATTAGCCCTCAGTAATTGGATGTTATGCAGCCTCCTGTGGTACCTTTTAGGGTCCCCTGATGTTCTTGCTGGCTCTAAAAGAAACCATTTCCTCTGGGGAGCAGGTGAGGAAGTCCGGACAGTTTCCTCATTGGCCCCAGGGACACCTCTGCCACCCTGCAGCTGTGGAAGGTTGCTGGGGGTGCTGGTGACATTAGCTGGTGTCAGTTGCCCTGGAGTTCTCTCACTGTTCCCCACACGAAGCTGTCGGGCCGGAGCCAGGCTGCTCTCTCAGCATTGTCTGGCTTGTGGGCACATGGCCTTTTGCAAGGTTCCTTTAAGCTCTGTGCTTTTGGGATTTGCAGTTACAAAGGGTTATAATCCCATCTTCAGTTGGGTATGGAAATTTTGAATTTCTAGAGTCAGGCAGTTTTCTGCCTGTTGTAGTGCTAGGGTCAGGCTGAGAGGGAGCAGGTTAGTAGGACTACTCATGTAGGGGCTCTGGTGTCCTGGGCCTCATACTTCAAAGCACAGCCTGGTAGTGTCCTTCTGCCACTGCAACATGGACTTGTACAAAGCCGGCATACCAGACAAATTTGGAGCTAGTAGGAAACCTTTGTATTCAGAAGAAAATAAGTGGTAACCAAGGGGTGTCCAGGGAGTTGTTCTGGGCGCTGGTCCTGGCAGCTGCTCCCTTCAGATCTACTTACCCGTGTAAACATACTTAGCTTCACTGTCTAAATTCTGCATGCTAAGTTCAGTACATCTTATTATTTAGAAGCAAGTATTATACTTTGGGAATCCTAAGGAGCTACCTCTTGTTCCCTCCCACCTTAGTTCTAGAACAGAGCTTTTGATGGCCACCTCACTGAGGTTGGTCGCAGGTTAGGGGCACTCAGATACTCTGAAAAATAGGACAGGCCCTTGGTGGAGGCACCATTTCGCTCTTTGGCCCTGGATTGGGGAGGAGAAGGAGAAACTGAGACTTCTCCTAGGGCAGGTCAGCCCTACGTGATGGCACCAAATGAACTCTGTCCCTAGGGCCACAGACTGAGAACTTGTGCCAGGTGCAGTCATGCTGGCAGTGCCTGCGAGATGTCTGAACCAGCCTCGGTGGCTCCGGATTTATGATGAGAGGCCAGAGACTGGCCCAGCTGGCTGTGGGCTGCCGCACCCTCCCACCTGTGCCCATGAGCACCCTATCCCTCTGCTTGCCTTTCAACTTCTCATTTGGATCCACATACGGGTTAAAGAGAGGACTTAAAGCTGCCAGTTGCTGACCTTGGGTTACGATTCCCAGAGGAGTGATGACCCAGAATAGTTAGAAATCGCTGCCTCAGGTGTGTGCTTGCTGCCAGGGCAGGTGGGACAGGGCAGAGTGATACTGCATTCTGTTCTCTGGGCAGTGTTGGAGAGATGCCCACAGATGGAGCAAGTGCTGGTGAGAGCATGGAGGGGGGCAGGTGGCTGAAGGGGTGGTGAGGGGGGAGAGAGAAGAGAGGGATTCTGATTCTCTCAGGCAGAAGATGATATACATTTTGCCAGACAGACGTGGCTCAACCCCAGCGAGGACTTGGGTGGTATCATTTAGACACAAGGTACATTCCTCAGAAGTTGTCAGCCTTTCTCTTCTTGCATACACAGATTCAGAATTACCGCTCTGTTTTCACCCTCTCAGCAGGTGGTTTTGTTAGGGCATGGAGCTTTGTTATGTGGTCAGCACTCAAGGGTCCTTTATTTTCAAGTTGATCCAGTGTAGTTCTTGTGTTCAGACAGCTGTGTGATTTCGGCACTGCCACGTTCCCAGGGTGGAAAACATTTGCCATCCAGTTCTCTAAATGTCATTCTGTAATTCATACTCGTAAGGCCATGAGTTTTGCTAACTGCTATTGAAGCAGGTCTCTCCTTGTATTATACAAAATGCATGGCAGATTTTGTCTAAGAAAAATCCTGAAGTGCCCAGTTGAGTAAACTTTCAGAGGAAATGCCTCAGTTCATGCTTCTTCCTTTAAAAACACTGAAAATGCATGGTACATGTTTTTATTGTATAGTTTAACTGAATCACATTTGTGAAGGTGAGGTATTATTCCCAGGCTGTTCTGGGGGTAGGGACGTATGTCTTTAGCTCAAGAGCCACAAGAGCCACAGATGGTAACGACCCAAAAGGTGTGAGATTGTGGCTGGTCCACAGGTCCCATCTTTAGGTCCATCCTAGCTCAGGCTTGTACAAACCTCGCTGTGGAAACGCATTTCGATTACAAACAAATGTTGTGCGAATGGACTTTGTGAACCCAAGTCATTTGAAATTGTGAACTGTGTTTCTCATGTTTTTTCGTTTTACATTTTATAAAGCTCTTCTTTAGGTATTTAACCGCCCGTGCATCTTGAAAGTAAGGATCTACCTTAAATATCCTTCCCAAATGTGGATGTGGTGAGCTTGTCGCCCCTACTATGCTGGGGAGGTGTGGACCCCACGTCTGGCTGCTGACTGTTGACTTGACTGCCCAGGGTCGCGTTTTCATGTCCAGAGATTTTGTCCATGATCCTGCAGGGATGCTAGTTTCTTGGGTATTTCTACTTTTCGTCTTTTGGAAGCCTCCTGCCCACCACTGGATTTGGATACCAGAGTGTGAAGTGGTGAGATGATGATGATATGACCTGCAGAATGGCTGGCACAGGAAACATGCTTTTTAAATTCAAGGTGAGGCCGGGCACAGTGGCTCATGCCTATAATCCCAGCACTCTGGGAGGCTGAAGCGAGAGGATCGCTTGAGGCCTAGAGTTCTAGACCAGCCTGAGCAAGAGTGAGACCCCATCTGTACAAAAATATAAAAAAATTAGCAGGGTGTAGTGGCACATGCCTGTAGGCCTGGCTACTTGGGAGGCTGAGGTGGGAGGATTGGTTGATCCCAGGAGTTTGAGGCTGTAGTGAGCTGGGGTGATATCACTGCACTCTACCTGGAGTGACAGAGCAAGACTCTGCTAAAAAAAAAAAAAAAGAAAAAATAATTCAAGGGTGAGTATCTACTGCTATGAAGGGAAATACAGACTGTCCTGTTTTCCTCAGTTGAAAAGGGGTTATGTCTCTTCTTTGATTTTTGAATTTTTATGTGGAGTGTTGATAAGAAAATGTATAACTGGACTCCCTCTTAGACGGTCCCAATAATATCTTCCTTTCAATGCCACATTGGGGAGAAAATTCTGTGACTGTATTGGTGAGAACCCCGAGAAAGCTTTCTCCTGTAGGTTGGGAATGTTCTGACGAGACACAGGCTCAGCCTCCAAACTGGTGTTTTGTTTCTAGAATAAGACACATGCCTAGTCGAGGTAAAATTATATTGAAATAGGAGGCTAGATGTGTTATTCTCACTGAAGCCTCTGAGATATGCCGTGGGTCTCCCCTGAGACCTACCTTATCCCACCCCAAATCTCTCTCACCTGAGTTAAGTCACGTGAATAGCTTTCCTTCATATTTGGATTCCCTGCTAGCACTGTCTTACTTGGTGTGAGCACTTCTATAGAGGAAGATTGTTGGACTTTTTGAAATACTAAAGTCTCTTCCTTGTGGTTTGCTGAGAAAGTGTTTTGTTCAGAATTTCCCTGCTATGGTGCTAGGGGCTCTGCCCTGAAGGGGAGCTGCCTAGTTGCCTCCTTTTCCCCTCCATCCCCTACCTGGGGACCAGACGTGTTCTGAGTCAGCCAGTTCACAGGGAGAGATTCTGCCATCATGCTGGAGAGCCTTGTGATTGCCAGCCTGCCTGGATTACTTAAAATAACCCTTCTTGCGTTGTTAAGAATATGCTTTGTTGGGAAAGCATATTTCTGCTGTGAAAAATTAAGAGTTTTTTTCTGGCCAACATCTCCTTCTACTCCCCAACTAAAAGAACTATTAGTAGATACTTCTTTAGTTCTCTTGTGTATGTTAGATCATTGAAGGTAGGAATATTAATGGTGCAGTATGTAATTTGACAGTATTTTTGATGGGCAAAATTCAAGTACATATACACACGAGGGGGTTTTTTCCCCCTTCCCCAGGACTGTAGCTTGACTTTTTCCTCTTTTTTTCCTAGAGTCTTTTAAAGCATTTTGACGAGGAACGGTTGATGGTACAAGTTGGGCCATGAAACAGTTGCTGTGGGAACCCTAGCATGATTTTCCTGACTATAGTGGTTTTTATTTTCCCCCAGATGGTAGGCATACTGTGGCATTGCTCTATTATTTTAAATGTGCACTTCCTATTTCTTTTGAGAGGAGAAGGTGGTAAAGAAGAAAAGAGACTTCCCAATGTGCATTTTGTGGAACACTGAGATAAACTGTGCTCTGACGGGCTTGCAGAATCACCCAGAACCAAGGTGCAGCGACTGACAGGGCCCAGCCCAGGTGGCAGTTGGGTTCTAGCTGTGTCAGGCATCAGCATTTCTTGTGTTCTGTGGTGTTTTATACTGAATGCCATATGCATAGAATCTCTGGACTCTGCCACCCTTGTGCTAGTTCCTTCTCAGGTTTGGTAAGAGGAAGGGAGAGGCAGAGAGGTGTGTGTAAAGATCATTTGTTTACCCAAGAGAGGAAGCTGCAGGTATGTTTTTTTTTTTTGTGGTAAGGATGTGTATCTGTCCAGTTAAACCATCATTGCTGGAAGTGTTAGCGAAACCCTGGAATCTGCGAGAGAATCACAAAACACATCTCCCTTCCAGGTCTGTTATTTCCAAATTGAATGGTTGCTACCAATCTCCTCCTTGAATAGCTGTGTCCAAAATTTGTTTTGCTAGGCTCGGTGCCCATAGCACAGTGGGTGCCAGCCACATACACCAAGGACGGTGGGTTTGAACCCAGCCCAGGCCAGCTAAACAACAATGACAATTGTAACAGAAGAAAAATAGCCAGGTGTTGTGGTGGGCACCTGTAGTCCCAGCTACTAGGGAGACTGAGGCAAGAGAATTGCTTAAGCCTAAGAGTTAGAGGTTGCTGTGAGCTGTAACACCATGGCACTCTACTCAGGGCGACATAAGTGAGACTCTGTCTCAAAAAAAAAAAAAAGGAAGGAAAGAAAAGTAAAGAAATGAAAAATCACTAGCTAAGATGGGAAATTGATTCAGACAAACCATATTGGTTCATCATTAATGACTCCATTAAAGGAATATTCTTTCCCTCTGCCACCTTGCTGAATTCTTTTTCTTGTTTTCTGGTTATGAAGAAAGATAAAAATAAAGTAATAGTCTTTTGCCTTGACACAGAGATGACAGCAGAAAGCAAATTTACCCTAGTTTTATAATAGCTTATTGTTTGTTTTTTTTTTTTTTTAATAAGGAGATTTTATTTATTTATTTATTTATTTTTTGAGACAGAGCCTCAAGCTGTCACCCTGGATAGAGTGCCATGGCGTTACAGCTCACAGCAACCTCCAGTTCCTGGGCTTAAGCTAGTCTCTTGCCTCCACCTCCCAAGTAGCTGGGACTACAGGCATCCGCCACAACGCCCGGCCATTTTTTCGGTTGCAGCCTTCATTGTTGTTTGGCAGGCCCAGGCTGGATTTGAACCCATCAGCTCAGGTGTACGTGGATGGCGCCTTAGCCCGTTGAGCCATAGGCGCCGAGCCTATAATAGCTTATTGTTAGGCAAATAAACAAACTGGATTAAGAAGGCTGTTTTTTTTCTTCTGTGGGCTGTTAGGGTATATATTCCAGCCAGAAGTTGTGGAGCCTCTGATCTTAATCCAAGTCTGTGATATAGTGTAACCAGCTGCTTTGGGAGGGGATGAGTCCTGCCTTTGCTAGGACCATCGCACTTGAATACAGGACAGTTCTCTCCTTGTCAGCTGTGTACCAGTGAGCTTGCTGCAGTGTGCCCAGGTCAGAACGGTGACAGCTTAAAAGTCTGTGCTCCCCTACTTTCAGATCCTCTGCTTGGGAGTGAGTCCCCGATGCTACCTGGGGTGTGGCTGCTGGCGGGGTTGAGCATGTGCTGTCACCACGGCTGTTGTCTGGACTCTGCAGAGAGGCAGCTGTGCTCCCAGAAGTTTGAGTCCCTGTGAAGTGACTATAAGCAGCTGGGAAATAATTGTGAGCAGGAAAAAGGCTGTTGTTCTGTTCTCTGGGGTCTGCCCAGAGGGACAAGAGGCTGGGAAACAGAGCTGGGAAAAGAAAAACACAATTGTAAAATTTTTTAAAAAACTTAATTTATAGATGATTCCTAAGTAAGAAAGACATACTATAGGAAACACCTCCAAAGAGCTCACATTATTAAAACACCTCCAAAGAGCTCACATTATTAAAATAAGTTAGTAATAAATAAAAACATACAGAGATAACCTGTCCCTAAATGAGAAAGTAATTTGTGATCTTACATACAACTTAAATGGTGAGAAAAGCAAAGTAGGAAAAAAGAAAAAACAACCTTCTCCTATCACCCCAGAGGGAGGAAACTTGAGCTAGACACAGAAGAATGGGGACTTTAAGGACAATTTGAAAGCCCAGAATAAGCCAAGCCTTACATAAATGCTGAAGAGAAAACAGAAGAGGAAAAAGAGTTTTACATCTTCAATAGGACCAAGAAAGGGACATGCTCAGTCGGTCGGAGAGGGTATGAGAGAACAGTTTGCTTCTTTCTCGACTTTCCTCCCTGGGCCTACTCCGTTTGTATACCAGCCTGAAACCCAGACTAGGAGAGCAATTAAATTAATAAGAGATTTTATTTTTTTTTTTAAGAGACTCACTTTATCGCCCTGGGTAGAGTGCCATGGCACATAGCTCACAGAAACCTCCAGCTCCTGGGCTTAGGCGATTCTCTTGCCTCAGCCCCCCTAGTAGCTGGGACTACAGGCGCTCGCCACAACACTCGGCTATTTTTTGTTGCAGTTTGGCCGGGCTGAATTTGAACCCTCCCATCCTTGGAATATGGGGCCAGTGCCCTACTCACTGAGCCACAGGTGCCACCCGAGATTTTTTTTTCTTTTAAAAATCATTCTGTGCCAGAGGCTAAGGGAACTAGCACATGTGATCATAGAGACATTGCATTTAAATTTTGAGAAATAACAGTGGGAAAGGAATGTCACAAGATAAGCAATGTCCTAATTTCCTGAAAAGGGAGAAAAGACAGCTTCTATGTGCAGTGGATTGGTGAGCTTGACTTTATTTCTGGGCAAAGTGCTAGAAAGGCTGATTAAGCTGATAGTTTATGGATATTTAGAAAACACAGAAGAGCTACTAAAAGCGGACTCTAAATTCAAGTAGAAGAGCACATGCATCCCATATCCAGTTTTGAGAGGCTGCTACACAACAGACTCTTGGGGTCTGGATCTCACACTGCAGCTCTGCGGTCACCTGAAAGGCTTGTTTCCCAGCCATTAGGTCTGCAGTGGGGCCCAAGAATTTGCATTTCTGGAGAGGTCCTGGTGACACTGCTGCTGGTGGTCTAGAGAACACGGCTAGTTGGTTCTCTAGCAACTAGCTAGAGACTATGTAGTGTCTCTGGATGTGGGCTAGACTTGTAACTTTGGAGAACTTAGAGAAGTTGGGTGGAAGTATTACTGGTGGTGGGTAGAGGGTGGGGGGCTGCCAGCTGATTAAACTGTGTGCGGCTTTGTTGTCATCATTTAAACCTAAACAGTATTTATCAGAGAACTCTGGCCTTGATCCTTACCTGCTAAGTAATTTCATTAGGGACATAAAAAGGTATGTTTCTCAAATGTGAAGCACCAAAAAATTTGGAGGGTTGGCTAATAATGCCCAGTGGGTGAATGAGGTTGGAAACATTTACATATGTGTAAATGTCTATAGTTAGTTACAGAGGCTTGGGAATATCTTGTGAGATTTTTACGGCCAATGAATTTGAGTTCAGTGCAGTATTATTTGACATAAGATTACGGTGGGCAGTATCTCTCCCATCTCACAGTGTTTCCCTCTTCTCCCCAACCTGGGATAGAGAAGAAAAAGCCAAGACAAGTTATTTTTTTTTTTTAGACAGAGTCTCAATTTATTGCCCTTGGTAGAGTGCTGTGGCATCACACAGCTCACAGCAACCTCCAACTCTTGGGCTCAAGTTTGCCTCCTGAGTAGCTGGGACTACAGGTGCCTATCACAATGCCCGGCTATTTTTTTGTTGCAGTTGTCATTGTTGTTTAGCTGGCCCTGGCCGGGTTCAAACCCTCCAGCCTCGGTGTGTGTGGTCAGCGCCCTACCCACTGAGCTACAGGCGCCGCCCGAGGACAGGTTTTGTATTCTGCTGAGGGATTTCTTCCATGGTCAGGCTATATGTGGAGTATTCTGTGCAGTTCTAGCACCACATTTTAAGATTTTGGCAAAACCAAGAGATATTGAAGGAAGACATCATGATTTTTATTTTTTTAAAATTTTTATTAAATCATAATTGTGTACATTGGTGCAATCATGGGGCACAATGTGCAGACTTCATATACGATCTGAAATATTTTCAAATACATGTATTTTATTATTCTTCATTACATTATTTCCCCCCCCCCTCCGTGGTAAGACAGAATTGATTTACAGAAAGGAATACAGAAAACACCAAAGCTCCTGGTAGAGGGAGAGATTTCAAGTGGGGAGAGAGAAGCTCTCTCCGTTCCTCTCCCAGTCTTTCCCCGTCTCCTCCTCTAGGCCTCTAGCCTCAGGGTCTATATAGGTGGATGGGTTCCTTGACCAGGAAACAAATGAATACAGTCCCTTCTGCTGGGGGCAAGGTGAATGAGTGTATCAGTGAATGGACACAGTCCATCCATGGAATTGAGGCATAGGAAATTCACAAGAAACTGACCTAGGCATAGGAAGTGGGGGTTCCACATTTAGTCCCAAGTGTAAAGTGAAGGAGACACCAAGGCACAGGTGTCTCCTCAGCAGTTGTCCAGCCTTTTTGGCTATTGGAGCCTCTGGTGGGAGTTGTAGGTCCCCCTCCTTCCCTGTCATCCAGCCCACTGGCTCTTCAGCTGGCTACCGCAGCACCAACACCACCAAGGAGGAGGTGGCAGGTCTGC
>CAUYRH010034858.1:0-14871 GCA_963574655.1 Perodicticus potto | reverse complement strand
CACAGCAACCTCCAACTCCTGGGCTTAGGTGATTCTCTTGCCTCAGTCTCCCGAGTAGCTGGGACTACAGGCGCCTGCCACAATGCCTGGCTATTTTTCTGTTTTTGCAGTTCAGCAGAGGCTGGGTTTGAACCCGCCACCTTCGATATATGGGGCCGGCACCCTACTCGATAAGCCACAGGCACTGCCCTGTAATTTCCTTCTTAATCTCATCTATGACCCAGCTATCATTCAGCATAAGGTTATTTAGCTTCCATGTTTTTGTATGAGTATGCAGATTCCTCTTGTTACTGAGTTCAACTTTTATTCCATGATGGTCTGAAAAGATGCAAGGAATAATTTCTATTCTTTTAAATTTGCTAAGGTTGTGACCTAAGATGTGATCGATTTTGGGATATGTTCCATGGGCTGCTGAGAAGAATATGTATTCAGTGTTGTTAGGATGAAATGTTCTGTAGATGACTGTTAAATCCAAATGTTGAATGGTAAAGTTTAAATCTAAAATTTATTTGCTTAGCTTCTTATTGGAGGATCTTTCCAACACTGTCAAAGTAATGTTAAAATCTCTGACTATTATGGAGCTGGAGGAAATCAAGTTGCTCATGCCTGTTAGAGTTTCTCTTATAAATTGAGGCACATTCTGGTTGGGTGCATAAATATTAATAATTGAAATCTCATCATATTGAGTATTGCCCTTAACAAAGATTAAGTGACCATCCTTATCCTTCTTTACTTTTGTTGGTTTAAAGCCTATTGTATCTGCAAATAAAATTGCAACACCTGATTTTTTCTGCTTTCCATTTGCTTGGAATATAGATGACCATCCCTTCACCCTGAGTCTATATTTATCTTTTAAGGTAAGGTGAGATTCTTGTATGCAGGCCTGAGTTTTTGTATCCAGTCAGCCAGACCGTGCCTCTTTAGAGGACAATTTAAGCTATTCACATTAATTGAGAATATTGATAAGCCTGATAGACTTCTGGGTATCAAGTTTTTTGAAAGACCAGTGGACATTTTTAATACTTTCACCACTGTGAAAGTTGGAATTTGATCAAAAGTTTCTGAGTGAGTGTACTTTTGTGGTGGAGGATTGTGCTGGTCATTATGGAGGATAGGTCTGAGAATATCCTGGAGAGCTGGTTTAGTTATGGCAAATTTCTTTAACATGTGAATGTCATTAAAGTATTTAATTTCTCTATCATAGATGATACTCAGTTTAGCTGGATACAGGATCCTGGGTTTAAAGTTATTTTGTTTTAGGAGATTAAAAGTCGATGACCACCTTCTTCTTGCTTGAAAGGTTTCAGGAGAGAGGTCTGCAGTCATTCTAATATTCTTCTCCTTGTAGGTTATGGTTTTCTTCCATCTGCTGCTTTCAGAATTTTCTCCTTCATATTAACTTCAGGGAAGTTAATTATGATGTGCCTGGGGGATGTCTTATTCGGGTTGAGGCATGCTGGGGTTCTGAAACTGTCTGCTATCTGAATTTCAGAATCTCTTGGCATGTCTGGAGAGTTCTCTTTCATAATCTTATGAAGAAGAGCCTCTGTGCCTTGTGAAGCTACTTTGTCACCTTCAGGGATCCCTATAAGGTGAATATTGGTTTTCTTCAAATTATCCCAGAGCTCTCTGAGAGAATGATCCATTCTTTGTGTTCCACTTCTCTTCCTCTTTAAGCATTTGGGAGTGTTCAAAAGCTTTGTCTTCGATGTCGGAAATCCTTTCTTCTGCCTGTTCCATGCTGTTACTGAGGGATTCCACTGTGTTTCTCATATCTTGGAAGGATGCAACTTTTTTCTCAATGTGTCTAAATCTCTGGTGATTTTGTCTTTGAATTCATTGAATTCTTGAGACATCTTTTGAATTATTCCTAGAATTTCTAGCCCCAACTTTACTTTCATTCTGTTGATCTTATTTGCCATCCAAATTCTAATTTCGATTTCTGACATCTCAGCCATCTGTTTGTGAATGGGATCCTCTGGTTTGGCTGGTTTGTCATTTCTTGGGGGAGTTGAATTGTTCTGATAATTCATGTTGCCAGAGTTTTTCCTCTGGATCTGCCCCATGATTGTTTTTCATTGTTTAGCTAGATGAGCAGGTAAGGTGAAATTGGACTGGAGACTTCTGGGGTTGTGATTGACCAGCCCTTCACCAAAGAACTGGGACTGGTGACTGCAAATTTTCCACTACAATTTTGCAAAGGACCTATACAGTATTATAGTCTGTGACTCTGGAGGCCTGTTTGGTGTAGTGGGGGTAGGTGGTTCTGTCTTGTATTCAGCTGATCTCTGTCCAATCCTAGTGAATCAGTGACTCTGGGTTGCAGTCTCAGTTTTGGAGAAATACAAAGAAGTAGGATATCATGTCCCCCACAGGTAATACCTGGAAGAGGAAAATCAAACTTTCCCACTACAACAAAACCAAGGTACCACCTTAGTGGGTCCTCAGGTGATTTGTCCAGTTCAAGAGTTCCAAACTAATTGTCCCAAGCAGCACCCACTCTCTAGCTGGAGAGGTCCAAAGGCCACCAGCAACTAGATATTAGGAGTCTACTGGTAGCTCAAGTTTGGCTTGAGCACCTCCTGTGCTCTGAGGAGTCAGAAAGGCCTGTTCAGTAGAAGTTTTGGAGCAAGGATTGTTGATGCCTCTTTCCCCACCTTGCTCACCCTTCACCACTGGACTCTGGTAACCCCAGTCTCTGGTAGCCCCACCAGCAGTCTCTGTTAACCCAGAGTCTGTGGCCCAGTTCTGTCCAATAAGCAAATGTGCCAGGGCTATGTGCCTGTCAGAGTCAAGGTAAAGTCAATGCCTCCTCCTCGTGGTTACCACCCTCTGCCACCATCCAGAGGGGAAGCTGAAGCCTGCCTGCCTCAGGTGCTCAATGGCAGCTGGAGAAAGTTCCACCTGAGCTCAATCTAAACCTGAGGATATCCAGACAGCAACAGAATTTCCCCCTCAGCCACTGCACCTTTGTTGCCACTGTTCTGCAGCTCTGGTATCCCTATAGGGTGAGGTCTGGTTCCCTTTGGCAGACCACAGAGATGGGGAGGTGACTCTCCAAAATTATACCCCAGCAGGATCCCTCTATTACTGCTGATGTTGGGTAGGAGGTGTCTCTTCTTAGGTTGTGCACCTCAGCAGTTCCTGAGTCTCCACGCATACCACAGAGACCCAAGCCTTCACCTGCTGCTGAGATACACTTTCTCAGGACCAGGTCAGTCACCTTTCCCTCTATGTCTTTCTGTACGGTTACTGGATTCACAGATACAGCATAGCTGCATGCCTCCATCTATGCAATGCCCAGTCCTAGCCAAGAAGTGTAGACATTCTGGTCTCTGCAGGGGTTGGACTTGTAGACCGCCAGGCCAGGGGGGAAGGGTAGACTGGAAGTTCAAGGTGGCAAGGAAAATATTTGTTCAAATTTCCTGCCAGAAAAGGGAATTCCTGGGCTCACAGCAGGGGCTCTCTGAAGAAGAAGTCCCAGCTTCCAGCAATTCTCTCCAGTGGGGTGAGGGAAGAGAACCTCAGTTTGTCACTCACTAGTAGAGATCCCACAGTAAGCAAGCAACTCTCTTAGGGGAGGGGACGGACACGTCCTCTTTGGGATGAGAAATTTGTTTCCTTGGAGTTGTAGCTTGCCTCAGCAGGGAAGACGTGCAATTATCTATCTCTTCTCTCAGCTCATCTCCCCTCCTTCAGCTTCGTTGGGTTCTTTCTGGCCGTTATTTCTCCCTCTGGACTGGAGCTTCTGTTGAAAGCTGGCTCCAATCAGCCATCATACCCCATTCCTCCTTGTTCTTGTTGAGTATGAAAATTGGAGTTAGGGAAAGTAGCCAACCCAAGGATTTAGCAAAACACAAAACATGTTGAAACCAAACGAGCAAATAAACAGACAAAAAGCTACCAGACACACAAGCACACAGATGCACAGACAATCAGAAACAAATAAACAAGCAGACAAAAGACAACAACAAAAATGATGATAATCATAAAATAATTAAAAAAAATTCTAATAGTCTGATGTAAGAACTCAGCAACCATAAGAAGGGAAAAAGAAGAGAAAAAAAATAATATTAATTTAAAAAATTAACAATAACTCCTACAAGAAAAGGATGAAAAAAGAGAAAATGAAAAAAAAAGGCACCAACCACAAAACTGTTATTCTTACATACGTATGGCGTAGGGTTCAACTTTAGTAGGAATATATTTATATTGCAATAGACTTTCTGGACACCAGGTGGCGCTGTGAGTGGTTCCCAGGCTTATACCTGATTCATGGTTTACACTGTTATCACTGTACCTGACCTGTAGGAAAAGGTGCCTATGGCAGTCGCCATTTCTGACATTTCAAAATATGTCTGCTCCCTCAATGGCCACCTAGCCTTGGCACCCCTATCTGACCTCCAAATTTGGTGCAGGAGTCCATGCTTCACCAATTTTTCCACTCAGCTCCTAGTTTCCCTGGGAACTGGGAATTGTAATGTTCTGTGGTGGAGGGGCTGGTTGCCACTGGTGCCTGCCACTTCAGCAGCAGTGCCGAGACTTTTCTGTCCGTCTGTGCAGCTCCGGATTACACCTTTGAGTCCAGCAATCCTCCAGTTTGCTGCACACCCCTATTCCCCGCTAGGAATGATCTAGTCCATTCATTCACACCTGCTGTTCTGGGAAAAGGTGCCTGTGGCCGTCACCATTTCCGACATTTCAAAGTGTGTGTGTTTCCTAGGTAGTATCCTTTCCCCTTAATTTTCTGTCTGGCTGCCTAGTCCCCTGCTGCTCCAAACAGCACCCCTTTCTGGTTGCCAAATTCTGCTCAGGAGTCCACACTTCACTGAACTTTCCACAAAACAGCTAGTTTCCTCATGAACTGGGAACTGCAGTCCTCCGTTGGGGAGGGGCTGGTTGCTGCCACCTCCGACCACCAATGCTGGCCACCGGCCACTGGTGCCGCTTCAACAGTGGCACAGAAATTTCTCTAGCAGTCTCTGCAGCTCTTAGTTACACTTCAAGTCCAGCAATCCACCACTTCACTGCACACCCCGAGCTGCCTGTCTACACCAACACTCCAGGCAGGGAAAGCTCTAACTCCCTCACTCTCACCTGATGTTGTGGAAGAGTTGAGCTAAACATCCATCCCTTCTGCCATCTTGCTCTGCCCTCCTAAGACACTTTTGAGAAGTCAACTGTAGTTAGTAATTATTTCCTTCTTCTCTGCCAAAACAAGTGTCTTACCTTAAGTCTGATTTAAAATCAACTATAGTAGGAAGAAATCTAGCAAGTCAACCCAACTCTGCTCGACTTCTCTGTTATCAGCATCATCAATAAGAAAGACCTTTTGTGTTTGCTGTGCCTTTGCTATGTCTGGCTTGTATTGTCATTGGGACCTTTGGCTTTATTTCACTTTTGAGATGTAGAAAGCTAGTGTGGCTAATTAAAAAAAAAACACTAGATTGTTTATTGTGGCTCAATTTACAACCTCCAAGATGTGGGAACCCAAGTGCCCATCAACCCATGAATGGATTAATAAACTATAGTATATGTATATCATGGAATACTATTCAGCCATAAAAAGATGGGAGACCTTACATCTTTTGTATTAACCTGGATGGAGTTGAAACACATTCTTCTTAGTAAAGTATGACAAGAAAAAAGAAGCAAGTATCCAAAGTACTCAATACTGATATAAAGCCAGTAGATGAACCAATACACTGCTCACACAAGAGAAAAACTCAATTCAATTTAAGTTGTGGGGAGGGGAGACAAAGGAGGAAGATTGGTGTGCTCCCACCTCATGGGCACCAGGTAAAGGTATATGGCGCACCTCCTGACACACATAACTACAACAGGGACCTTAACTAACAAATGCAAATGTTGTAACCTGATTATTTGTTTCCTCATATTAATCTGAAGTAAAAAATCAAAATTAAAAATAACTAATTAAAAAATCAACTTAATTGACAAATAAGTGTATTTATTCAAGCAGTACAATATGATTATTTGATATAAGTATACATGTGCAACGATTACCACAATTAAATTCACACATCCGTCACCACCCATAATTACCATTTGTGACGACACTTAAAATCTGCTCTTACCAAATTTCAAGTGAACAAGACAGTATTATTAACTACAGTCACCATGGTACATTAGATCCTCAGAACTCATATAGAAGACCCTAAAGAGGCCACCAGAAAACAGAGCTAAAGAATGAATTCAGTACATTTGCAGGATATAGCTGAATTTACTAGTTTAATAGACTAGCTTAATAGATGGTTTTGGTGTAGTCCAGACCCAGTCTACAGTCTCTTTTTAAGTTTTGTTTCAGATATGTGTACATTTTCTGTCTGTTACAGACAGTTGAGTTCCTTATAAAGTAAGTACTTTGTCTGGTTCTCTTTGTATGCCCAGCACCTAGTACACTGCCTGGTACACAGTAGGTGCTCGGTAACATCTGTCAAATACTAACTCTCTGGGGTCTTGCCTGCTCTCTCCCTGGCAGGCTCAATGGATGCTGGCTTCATGTGTCTACTAGGGCGTCAATTAGTCTCTTCTGAGCTCGTGATTCTTCTGTCCTTGGGGCCCAGAGATACCCAATAGGGTAGTAGTTTGTTGGAAAACTGTGGGTTTGCTGTGGAGAGGAAGTAAGGAGGAAGATCAAAGATAGGGTGTCAGGTGGCAAAAATGGAAAGATACCGGGAAACCAGTCTCGTACCTTCATGAAACCACTGACTGACGAAGCCTGTGGCTTTGGCAGGAAACCCAGACTTAATCAGACTTAACCCCAACACTTCAGGTTGTTATTACTTCCATAAGCCATTCCCATAGACTAGTGAGCACCTCCCACAGACTATCCTAACCTTTGGAACCTCTGCATTAGGAACGTGATTTATGGATAACTGTGTAATCAAATGAAATTATGTGTAGCACATAACAGCCATTTCAGTAAGGAGCAGTTTTATGAACACTTGCCTGGGAATAACTATTCCCATCAGGGTGCCAGGGCGGAAGGGTGGGGAGCCTTTCTGGGTACTGGAGGGTGAGGTGTGCTGTGTCATCCAGGTGGGAGAGGAGTGTGGATCAGGCAGAGCTGTGTTGGTTCTGAACCTGCGCACCACCTGCACAGTGCTCCTCGGAGGCCCGGGCCAGCAGGTGTTGGCACTCTGTCTTCTAGAGTAAATATGTAACTGTGGACGATACTGGGGCTACCAACCACTGCCCAGGGACAGGCAAAACCCTAAGCCAAGAGATTGTCCTCTGCCCCACAGCTCAAGGACAGTTGGGATCCGCAAGACTCCAGAGGGCTTGGAAGTTTGTGCATTTCACGGACTGAGTTTCTTTGTAACAAAGTATTCAGCTTCAGCATTTATTCTTTCCCTTCTTCATTTACTCATCTGTATTTGTCCATTGAGCACCTGCTCTGATCCAGGTTCTGCTCTGGGTGCTCAGGGTACGCCAGAGATCCCCGCCTCATGGAGCCAACATTTTACCAGGAAACAGAGACAATAAACGTAGTATGTATGTTAATTATACATATAATATATACATGCATAATATGTGTTATGTATTGTACATATGTACATTATATATTTTATTCATATGTGTTATATATTACATACACACATATATACAGAGGGTGCAAAAAATATATACACATTTTAAGAAAGGAAAAAACTATATTAAAATTATAATAATATATACTGATAACAAAAGATGAATACTAGTTACGTTGTGCACCTCTTATAATTGCAGAAGTCAAACATGATTTGAGTATTACAATTTTAATATAGTTTTTTCCTTTCTTAAAATGTGTATGTATTTTTTGGCACCCTCCATATATTAGGTGGTGCTGGCCAAAAATGAAAAGCAATGAGGTGTAAGGGGGACAGGAGTGGGTGGAGGTGGGATGGGCAGGTTATGGTTTAAAGAGAGTAGTCAGACTGGGTGTGGTGGCTCATGTGTGTGATTCTAGCACTCTGGGAGGCCGAGGCTGGTGGATTGCCTGAGCTCAGGAGTTCGAGACCAGCTTGAGCAAGAGGGAGACCCCATCTCTACTAAAAATCGAAAAACTAGCTGGGCTTTGTGGCAGGCGCCTGTAGTCACAGCTACTTGGGAGGCTGAGGCAAGAGGATCACTCGTCCCAAGAGTTGAGGTTATTGTGAGCTGTGACGCCACAGTGCTCAGCCCAGGGTGACAGAATGAGATTCTGTATCAAAAAAACAAAAACAAAAACAAAAAAAACCCCCAGGTACTTGGGAGGCTGAGGCAAGAGAATCGCCTAAGCCCAAGAGTTGGAGGTTGCTGTGAGCTATGTGACCCCACAGCAATCTACCAAGGGTGATAAAGTGAGACTCTGTCTCTACAAAAAAAAAAAAAAAAAAAAAAAAAAAAAGAATTAAACAGAGTAGTCAGGGTAAGCCCTGTTGAAAAACTGAGCTTTCATCAGCGTCTTGAAGGAGGTGAGAAATTAGTTAAATGGATATCTGAAAGGCAAGAACTGCAGGCAGAGAAAAGAAGTGGGCCCAAGGTGGAAGTGTGCATAGGGTGTTCCAGGAACAGAAGTGCCAGTGTGGCTGGAGCAGAGTGAATGAGGAAGAGGGAAGTAGGCGACTGAGCCACTGGTGATCAGACGGTGCAGGGCCGGTTAGCCTGGTTAGCCCGGTTGGTAAACGCCTGGTTAGCCTGGTTAGTAAACGCCCTGTTTGGCATTTACCCTGATGGAGCAGAGAACCTGTGCAGAATTCACGCCTCCAAAGAAACACTGTGACTAAGGAAATGCCATCGAGGTGAGAATGGTGGGCTGTGCCTGAGCAAACGGTCCTTCACAGGGGAACTGGTAGGGAGGTATGGTGCGTGCGTCAATCCCACTCCAGACATCCGTCTGCTGCATGATGGGGAGGGGTGAAGGGGATCCTGGAGGGGTGTCTGTGTAGAGGGACAGAGCTGCACTCCTGAAAGGCTCTGTAGCCAGGAGTGAGCGTCTGCTCGGTCGCAGCTCTGTGCACAGCAGCTCTGTGCACAGCCGGTCAAGATCACAAGCAGACACTGCCCCTCTCAGCAGATACGGAGTGTGAGTGTGTCGGTGTTGGACGGTCAGGATCACAAGCAGACGCTGCCCCTCTCAGCAGATACGGAGTGTGTCGGTATGGACCGAAGACTGGTTTCCCTGCCCGCCCCGTCCCTGACGCCTTGGTCCTGTTCCTGCGGTAGAACTCAGACACAAAGGGGGGAGGGAGAAGGGGGGCTCCAGTTACTACAATTAAGTTTTCACTGCCCTCAGCACGGTGATAAGTTGGAGAAGGAATTGAATATAGAAAAGAAAGTTTCATTTCTTCCCCATCAGCATTTGTGGACTAAGACTCACACCTGCTACATCAGTTAGGACTCTGAAATTAGAACTCAGAGATGATTTCCAACCAATCTGTGTTCACGAGCTACAAGGAAAGAGTTCTTCCTCACGTTTGTCTCTTGAAAATTCTTTTTGTCCTTCAAGGTTTGCTTTAATGACACTTTCTGTGAAGACTTTCCCAGAAGTCCTCCTCTTCTTCTGTGTTTGCTTCTGCCCCCCACCCCCCACCCCCAGGCAGAGTCTCACTTTGTTGCCCATGGTAGAGTGTCATGGCGTCACAACCCACAGCAGCCTCCGACTCTTCGGCTCAAGCGATTCTCTTGCCTCAGCCTCCTGAGTAGCTGGGACTACAGGCACCTGCCACAACACCCAGCTATTTTTAGAGAAGAGGTCTCGCTCTGACTCACGCTGGTCTCAAACTTGTGAGGTCAGGCAATCGGCCCACCTTGGCTTCCCAAACTGCTAGGATTACAGGCATGAGCCACTGCACCCGGCCCTGTGTTTGCTTTGATTCCTCTGTTACAAGGCATTGTTGGAAGGCCCGAGGTTCTGCCTTGTATGCATCTGGTCTCAAAAGCCATTATGTTCAGAATATGGTATCTGAGAGCTTTCTGGAAATATTTCTAACTGTATGTGTTGTTGTGTTTAATCAAAAGGCTTCAAAAATGTGAGTTAGTGATTCTGAAAATGTCTTGCAGTCCGCTGTTCAGTCTAAGAACCAGAAAGAGAAAGGGCTTTCTGTGCACGTCAGCTGAGCTCTCTGGGGGCAGGTGGAATCTCAGCACCATGCCTCACACTTTCTGATTTTCAATGCCTGTACCTTTGACTATTTTCACCTTCTAGATGTCTGAACTGAGCTCTCTGAGACACACTGAATTTAGGTCCTAGACAAAGGCCAGAGTCCATTCTTGAGGGCAAGGGCCCACCCATGAGCAATCTTATCACCATAGAGGAAATAAATCAAAGGCCAAATATGGAGCATGCCTGCAGAGGTGAGGAGAAAATTTTGATTTGCTTTGATTTTGATTACATGGTTTTGTGAGTCCAGAGACAACCATAAGTAGAGTTAACAAAACTCCAAACTGTGAATTATTATTTTGTGGGGACTTAGTTGAACTGGAGTTTTTCTTTCTTCCTTTCTTTTTTTTGATACAGAGTCTCACTACCTCACCCTCGGTAGAGTGGTGCATGGTGTCACAGCTCACAGCAACCTCAAACTCCTGGGCTCAAGCAATTCTGTTGCCTCAACCTCCTAAGTAGTTGGGACTACAGGCGCCTGCCACAACACCCAGCTGTTTTCTTTTTGTTGCAGTTGTCATTGTTGTTCAGCAGGCCCTGGCCGGGTTCCAGCCCTCCAGCCTCCATGTATGTGGCCAGTGCCCCAAGCACTGAGCCCCGGGCACTGAGCCAGAACTGGATTTGTTTTTTAACGCAACAAAATCAAGTGTGCAAAATTTGGAAAACAAACAAACAAAACAAAACGGGCTTTTATGCCCTGGCATTTTCTTATTCAATTATAAAGCACAGCCCATGTGTTGAGAAAAGATAGGGTAAAAGCAACGTGTAGATGAGCCAGAAAGAATGGCAGTGATGTTTTATCCCTTCAGGGCGAGAAATGAGTTTGCACATTGCAGAATAAGAAAAAAGCCCAAAGCAGTGTGGGGTTAGTGCTTGTAGGTAGGAAATACCCTGTTTCTCTCTGATAGGCAATGTGTGTGTGCATGGACTTGAGTGGAAGTGGGTGGTGAGGGCCTGGGGAAGTGTGCAGAGAGAAATAATACTTCTAAGCGACTGAGTTCTACCGCCAGAATCTACAGAGACCTTCATCTCATTTCATCTCTACACCTACCCGGTGCGGGACCTGTTCTTTTCATTCCCATTTTACATGTGAGAAAATCAAGTTTCAGACAAGATTATGACCAAAGCACACAGCTCTTTCATACTTTGATTCTGGGACAAGTCTTGGGCCTTGGGACAAGATTCAAAACCGAGTTGTATGACTCCAAAACCCATTCTCCATGTACTGTCTTTACATATTCAAAACATTAAAGGTTTACAGAAATGTAGGCATTCACATTAGACTAACAAAGAGTTTTAAATTGTACACTGAATTTCATCAGTTCTACAATAGCAACTTTCCCCATTTTAGTATCTCTGAAATAAAAACACATCTTACGACTGAAGTCGGGTGACAATGGCAGTGTCTTTTCCTTCCTAGAGATGGAGGGTAAGAACTTTTACCTGAAGATTATGAGTCTTTTTAAGTTATCAGATCTAGAGAGGCATTGAAATGAGACCGGATCACATTCTATTCCCCCACTTTGAGCTGTGTATTCATTGCTTGAAACCACTTGCTATTGTCACAAGTAGCTGTAAATTGACCTAAGAATACCTCATGGGACACTATAACCCACATAGCTTAACAATGTGTAGTCAATTACTAATCCATGTTATTTCAGTAAGCCAATGAGAATTCTGACAACTTTTTGTCAACCCACTCTTTGTTCCAATTTGTTGCCTTAAAAACCTGCTTGTAACAAAGGCTGAATGGAGGTTACCGGGGCCAAGTTTACAGGGGCCAAGTCTTCCAGGCAGCTATCCTCACTTTGGTTCAAGTAAACTCTTTAAAGTACAATTTGTGCCTCAACCTCTTCCTTTTAGGTTGACAGGTACATAAACTAAGGGTGCATCTTATAATTAACGACATCTGAGAGCTGATGGAAAAGGACAGGCAGGAGTAACTGTTGTGGTTAGTTCCATGCTAGCTCACACCAACAATGCTGCCTCGAGTGCACTGTTGGGAGTCTTCACTTCCTGCCAGAGACAAACCTGCCTGGACAACCACAGCCCAGCAGAGTGGGGGTTAACACCCCACAGGGACAACCTCCAACTCCTGGTGGGTAAATGCCACTGCTTTACTTTCTGAATTCAGGTGGATAATTTTGGGAGAAATTGTGCATGCTTCTCAGGAGGGTCTGAAACTAATCAGGTGATGTCATAGTGACGACCTTGACACCACACTACCTTCCCTTTCTACAGTCCCAGGCTTCTCACTACTGCTCTCTGGGATCACCTCTCACATAAATGACTTACACCCAAGTCTGTTTTTGTTTTTTTAAATCCCAGCTAGCATTGTTTTTTAGAACCCCTCCTTTCTTATGCAGGATCATTCAGCTCTTTCAATCCTTACACCCAGTCTCTACACCAGCTCTCTCTTTGTGCCTTTGAACTGAAGCTTCTAAAGGATTATTCATGTATATTTATTTAAGGATAACATGCGACTTTAGCTTCTAAAGGATACCTGCTTGTCAAGGTATACTAGATTCTGTGTAGGGCAAGGGGGAGGGAGCATTTTCAGTTTTCAGCCTATATTTCTGTGGAAATCTGTAAAGATGTATGTCAAAAGTCATCTGGGCCAGGTGCGGTGGCTTGTGCCTGTAATCCTGGCACTTTGGGAGGCTGAGGTGGGAGGAATGCTTGAGCTCAGGAGTTTGAGACTTGTCTGAGCAAAAGTGTGACTCCGACTCATGAAAAATGTTGAAAAACTGTCAGGGACCAGGTCATATAATAGAAATACAATGTTTTTTTTTTTGAGATGGAGTCTTGTTATGTTGCCCAAGGTGGAAGGTAGTAGCTATTCATAGGCATAATCGTAATACACCACAGCCTCTAACTTCTGGCCTCAAGTGATCTTCTGGCCTCAGCATCTCAGTAGCTGGGACTATAGGCACATACCACTGCCATTGCACTTGGCTTTTAATGCATTTTCACATATTGATTTTGTAATCTGTGTCCTTAAAACTTGTTATGTGGGTATTCGGTCTGACATGGGTGTGTGTGTTCCTTAGAATTTCCTACATTAAAGAACTATGTTGTCTGCAAATAAAGACTTCCTTTCTAATCTGGATGTCTTTGATTTCCCTTTCTTGTCTGTTTGCACTGGCTAGAACCTCCAGTATGATTTTGAATAGAAGTTGCAAGAGTTGACATACTTGCATTATTCCTATCTTATGGGAAATGAGTTTCCTTAAAATTTTCACCATTAACTATGATGCTAGCTTTAGGTTCTTCATAGATGCTTTTATCATGTTGAAAAGGTTGTTTTCTCTTTCAAGTTTACTGGGAATTTTTATTGTGACTTGGATTTCATTAAATACTTTTTCTGCATCTGTTGAAGTGATAGTGTAGTTTTTATTCATTCTATTAATATAGTATATTATGTTAATTGACTTTAGGGTGTTAAGCCATCTTTGCATTCCTGGGATGAAGTGCCACTTGGACAGAGTAAATAATCCATATGTTGCTGGATTCATGATCAAGCTAAATTTTAAAGATATATTGACTTGAGAAAAAAGTTAGAAATTTAGCAAGTGACATAACCTCTTTATAAAAATCTTGAATTAGAAAATTTAAACATCTTTTGTCTTAGGGACCAATAACCCAAAAGATTCAAAACAATTCTATTGAGTATACTCTATGTGCCAATTAACAATGTAGAATGTGTTTTCATACTATGCATTTTTTTACAGCTTTATATAAATATTTTATTGACTTAGATAAGGGAGAGTGAATTTAAGTTTGTGAAGGCTTATTCATTTCTCAATGGTGTTTTTTGAGGACATTATTATTTTTATCTCACTACTACAAGTACAGGCTCACAAACTCTTACAACCATTCAGAAACACAAAATCTCACGAATTTCACATTGTAAAATGTTAATATTTAGTCTTTATCTTGAACAGTGAATATTATAGATTTATCCCCAGGTTCATCGTTTTTTTTCAAAATGAGTTTGAAAAGGTCACTCTCTTTTTTACAGGCTAGAAAGTACCCTGGGTATAATGAAGACTCGAATCGCATCTTAGTATCATGTCCTGGAACACTTGTCTGAAAGAATATGATGTCACTTTCTGCCTCCTTGATACTATCAGGAGGACTGATATCCTATAGAGAAAAAACAACATTACCTAATTATTTCGGAACATGAGCAACAGAATATATATGCAGTTCATTTTGAAGCATATTACCAGACAAAATGAAAGTAGTTTTTCTTCCCAAGAGTTAAGAAAATAATTTCAGTATGTCAATACTGATCTCTCCTTAATTCCTTTTTCTCTTGGAGACTGAGTCTCATTCCACTGCCCAGATTAGAGTGCCATGGGATCAGCCCAGCTCACAGCAACCTCGAACTTCTGGACTTAAGCGGCTTCCTGACTCAGCCTCCAGAGTAGCTGGGATTACAGGCACCTGCCACAATGCCTGGCTAGTTTTTCTGTTTTTAGTAGAGACAGGGTCTCACTCTTCCTCAGGCTGATCTTGAACTCCTGACCTCGAGTGATCCTCCTGCCTAGCTTCCTAGAGTGCTAGATTAGAGATGTGAGCCATTGCACCTGTTTGCATTGTCAAATTGTAAGTATCCTTTAGGTGCTCTTAATGGGAGGAAAGTTTTCTAAATCTGTAGCTACAGTTAATGGTAGTTTATATAATAATAATGGATAAATAGAGAAATATAATAGAGAATAATA
>CAUYRH010034856.1:0-12687 GCA_963574655.1 Perodicticus potto | reverse complement strand
ATGCAATCATGGGGTACAATGTGCTGGTTTCATATACAATCTGAAATATTTTCATCAAACTGATTAACAAAGCATTCATGTCATTTTCTTAGTTATTGTGTTAAGACCTTTATATTCTGCATTTAGTAAGTTTCACCTGTACCCTTCTAAGATGCACCGTAGGTGTGGTCCCACCAATTGCCCTCCCTCCACCCATCTTCCTCCCTCCCCTCCCCTCCAGTGCCCCTTTCCCCATATTCGTTTGCTATAATTGGGTTATAGCCTTCATGGAGTTGTTATTTCTAAGGTAACAGAATTATAGTTTATAAGTTAAATTCTGATAATTGTTGTTTCTTCATGAAAAAAATAGGAATAGGATGGTGCCTGTAGCTCAGTGAGTAGGGCACTGGCCCCATATACCGAGGGTGGCAGGTTCAAACCCAGCCCTGGCCAAACTGCAACAACAAAAAAACTAGCCAGACATTGTGGTGGGCGCCTGAAGTCCGAGCTACTCGGGAGGCTGGGGCAAGAGAATCGCCTAAGCCCAAGAGCTGGAGGTTGCTGTGAGCTGTGACACCATGGCATTCTACCAAGGGCGACAAAGTGAGACTCTGTCTCTAAAAAAAAAGAAAAAAAATAGGAATAATAATTCCTAATTTCTTAGCTGGGCATTGTGGTGGGCACCTGTAGTCCTAGGTACATGGAAGGCTGAGGCAAGAAAATCACTTAAGGCCAAGATTTTGAGGTTGCATGAGCTATGACACCACGACACTCTACCGAGGGTGACATAGCAAGACTGTCTCAAAAAGAAAAAAAGGAAAAAGACTTGGCGCCTGTAGCTCAGCAGCTAGAGCGCCAGCCACAGACACTGGGGCTGGTGGATTCAAACCCAACCCAGGCCTGCCAAACAACAATGACAACTACAAAAAATAAATAAATAACCTGGCATTGTGGCGGACACCTGTACTCCAAGCTATTTGGGAGTCTGAGGCAAGAGAATCGCTTAAGCCCAAGAGTTCGAGGTTGCTGTGAGCTGTGACGCTCCAGCACTCTACCAAGGGCGACATAGTGAGACTGTTTCAAAAATAATAATAATAGGGTGGTGCCTGTGGCTCATCGAGTAGGGCGCAGGCCCCATACACCGAAGGTGGCAAGTTCAAACCCAGCCTCGGCCGAACTGCAAAAAAAACCCAGAAAAATAGCCGGGCCGTTGTGGTGGGCGCCTGTAGTTCCAGCTACTCGGGAGGCTGAGGCAAGAGAATCACCTAAGCCCAGAAGATGGAGGTTGCTATGAGCTGTGTGACACCATGGCACTCTACCCAGGGCGACAGCTTTATGCTCTGTCTGAAAAAAAAATAAAATAAGGGTGGCGCCTGTGGCTCATCGAGTAGGGTGCCGGCCCCATCTACCCAAGGTGGCGGGTTCAAGCCTGGCCTCGGCCGAACTGCAAAACAGAAAAATAGCCAGGCGTTGTGGCGGGCGCCTGTAGTCCCAGCTACTTGGGAGGCTGAGGCTAGAGAATTGCCTAAGCCCAGGAGTTGGAGGTTGCTGTGAGCTGCGTGATGCCACGGCACTCTATGGAGGGGCGATAAAGTGAGACTCTTGTCTCCACAAAAATAAGTAAATAAAAAAAATAAAATAAAATAACACCTGTAGTCCCAGCTATTCAGGAGGCTGAGGCAAGAGAATCGCCTAAGCCCAGGAGTTGGAGGTTGTTGTGAACTGTGTGATGCCATGGCACTCTACTGAGGGTGATAAAGTGCGACTCTGTCTCTACCAAAAAATAATAATAATAATAATAATTTCTATTCATTAGACCAGGGAGGGAGGGTGGTGAAACTAGCAGTGAAGTAGGAAACAATAACCTACATTCTGGGTCTGGCATCACCCCAGCGCCTGAGGCCCATTCTATCTGACCTTTTGTCATCCATGTTTTTTCATTAGTGAATTGGGGACCTCTGTGCAGGGTGATATAAGAGTCAATACCTAGGGCGGCACCTGTGGCTCAGTGGGTAGGGAGCTGACCCCATATACCGAGGGTGGCGGGTTCAAACCTGGCCCTGGCCAAACAAAAAAATAGCCAGGCATTGTGACGGGCACCTGTAGTCCCAGCTACGTGGGAGCTGAGGCAAGAGAATCACCTAAGCCCAAGAGATGGAGGTTGCTATGAGCTGTGTGATACCATGCCACTCTACCCAGGGCGACAAAGTGAGGCTCTGTCTCTGAACAAAAAAAAAGAATCAACACTTGTGCTATCTGTCTCACAGGATGATTATGAGGCCTAAATTCATCGATGGACATTTATTTATTAAACTAATAGGAGGCTAGGTGCAGTGACTCACGCCTATAATCCTGGCACTCTGGGAGGCCAACGCAGGTGGATTGCTTGTGCTCAGGATTTCGAGCCCAGCCTGAGCAAAAGAGTGAGACCCCTGTCTCTACTAAAAATAGAAAAATGGAGGCAAGAGGATCACTTGAGCTCAGGAACTTGAGGTTGCTGTGAGCTGTGACTCTATGGCACTTGGGGCACAAGAGTGAGACTCTATCTCACAAAAAACATAGGAATTAAATAAATAAATGAAAAGGTTTAAAAAGTGCTATATATCTATAGGCTTTTTAAAACTTTTGTTTTTAGGTTTGCCATCTGTACATAGTGGTTACGGCACCAGCCACATATACCAAGGGTGGCGGGTTGGAACCCGGCCCAGGCCAAGTAAACAAGTGCAACAACAACGAACAATAGTTGGGCATTATGGCGGGCACCTATAGTCCCAGCTACTTGGGAGGCTGAGGCAAGAGAATCGCCTAAGCCCAGGAGTTGGACGTTGCTGTGAGCTGTGTGACGCCACGGCACTCCACCAAGGGTGATAAAGTGAGACTCTGTCTCTACAAAAAAAAAAAAAAAGATTTTTCCCTGAAACTGTTGTATATAGCTTCTAGATTTGAGACCTGGAAGAAAGAGGACTTTGTATTGTAAGGCTTTAGAAAGTAAAATGCTGGCCTCAATAATATTGTAAAGTGAGAAATTCCAAAAACTTAAACTTCCTATGATTTCAGTTGAAGTCATGTTGTATCGGAATGGGTTTCAAACTGTATTTAATAAAATGAAACAGTAGCTCAAAAAAGACCTAAAAGAATTTAAATAACAAATTTTAACCTCAAAACCTGCCAGGAACTCAGGAAAGCCAGGGGTCCTGGGAGTATTCTTTTGTTTCTATCTGGACATCTAAGCCCTTGCTGGCTTTTTGAACTAAGATTTTAGAGAAGGCCTCTGTGCAGGGTGATAAAAGAATCAATTTCAGGACCTTTGGCACTGCCGGGCCCATCACTGACCTCTGTGTTGAGTGCTGGGTGTGATCTAACACAGTCAGTGCCCGTGTTATTGCTCTCACCTTCAACCACTGTCATGTTAGTGGGCCAAAGCCTCTCAAACTGCCAAAGGTTCCTGGGGTGGACATTTATTTGTTTGTGTTCCTCTCATTTTTTATCTAAAAAAAAGGTTTAAGGATTAGGGGAACTTGTTGATCTCTGGGCAACAGATAAGTGAGGCTGTCTGTTTTGACTAGTTATTTCTGTAGTGCTCAGGCATGTCTCCTCCAGTGTGAGAGCTAGGAAATGTGGAAAAAAGTATGTTACAGGTGGCTTCAGAGAACCAGTTTTTCAGCTTACCAAGTTGGTCTTGTTGGCTTAATGCAGTTCAGAGGGCATTTAGGAATAAATTTCTTGTTGTCAGCATGCATTTAAATTTGAATTTTTTTTTTTTGTTTTGGAGACAGAGTCTCACTATGTTGCCCTCAGGAGAGTGCTGTAGTGTCACAACTCACAGCCACCTCAAACTCTTGGGCTTAAGTGATTCTCTTACCTCAGCCTCCCAAGTAGCTGGGACCACAGGTGCCCACCACAACACCTGGCGATTTTTCATTGCAGTTGTCATTGTTGTTTAGCTGGCCCTGGGCCAGGTTTGAACCCACCACCCTGGGTGTATGTAGCTGGTACCGTAATCGCTGTGCTATGGGTGCCAAGCCTAAATTTGAATTTATTAATTTATTTATTTTTAGAGACAGAGTCTCACTTTATCGCCCTCAGTAGAATGCCGTGGCTTCTTCACAGCTCACAGCAACCTCTAACACCTGGGCTTAGGCGATTCTCTTGCCTTGGCCTCAGCCTCCCAAGTAGCTGGGACTACAGGTGCCTGTCATGACACCCGGCTATTCTTTTGTTGCAGTTGGGCCAGGGCCGGGTTTGAACCCACCACCCTTGTTATATGGGGCCAACACCCTACTTGCTGAGCCACAGGCACCGCCCTATTGTTAATAGTTGATACATTCTTACAGTTTGGAATTCAAAAGCATACATAGTAAACAGTGCTCTTTCTGGTTACCACACACATATGATACAGCACCTTCTTAAAATTAACAATATGTCTGGAAGATTTTTCCATATACATATAAAAAGAGCTTTCTTTTTGTTTTATTTTTAAGACTATATTTTTCATTGTTTAATTTTTTTGATATATATATATATATATATATATATATATAGATTGATAGATACAATTCTTTTTAGAGACGGGGGCTTGCTCTGTCTTCTAGGCTGGTATGTGCTGGCATCATAGTTGATTATAACCTCGAACTCCTAGCTTCAATTGATCCTCCCACCTAAGCTCCCTGAATACCTGGAATTTCAGGTGTGTATCCACCATACCTGGCTAATTTCCAATAATTTTTATGGTGGCAAGGTCTTGCTATGTTGCTCAGGCTGGTTTTCAACTCTTGGCCTTAAGCAATCCTATTGCCTTGGCCTCCAAAGTGGAATTACAGACATGAGCCACTTTGCCTGGCCTAAATATATTTAACCAGTCTCCTATTGATAGACATTTACATTTTCTTGGTCTTTTACTGTTATGAATTCATAGTATGTGTTATGATTAAGACTCACAGCAGTGCTGGACGAGTGTAATTGGCTAGGGCAGAAGGGCTGGGATCTAGTATAGTGGTGAAGGGGATGTCTGTGCTAGTGTCATGGGCACTCAGGCATCTGACAGGAGGAAAGTAAAAGATATGGTCCAGGTGTTGATGGGTCCCACATGTCATGGTGGAAGCTTACGGACTTTTTTTTCATGATTGCCTCTATTTTTTTTTTTTTTTTTGAGAGAGTGCCTCAAGCTGTCACCTTGGATAGAGTGCTGTGGCATCACAGCTCACAGCAACCTCCAATTCCTGGGTTCAAGTGAGTCTCCTGCCTCTGCCTCCCAAGTAGCTGGGACTACAGGCTCCCACCACAACACCCGGCCATTTTTTGGTTGCAGCCACCATTGTTGTTTGGCGGGTCCGGGCTGGATTCGACCCGTCAGCTCAGGTGTATGTGGCTGGCGCCTTAGCCTATTGAGCCACAGGCGCCGAGCCAGAGACTTACAGCAGTGCTGGAGGGGGTATCATTTGTCTAGGGCAATACCCCTCCAGCACTGCTATGAGTCCCAACCTGCCTCCGCCTCCCAAGTAGCTGGGACTATAGGCGCCCACCACAACACCTGGCTACTTTTTGATTGCAGCCATCGTTGTTTGGTGGGCCCGAGCTGGATTCAAACCCATCAGCTCAGGTGTATGTGGCTGGTGCCTTAGCCGTTTGAGCCACAGGCACCGAGCCATCTGCTGAAATTGTGAAAGTGAAAATTGTCTTGGACGGTTTAAGTGACAAAAGAGAAGTATTGTCTGGGAAAGTGGGAAACTGTGTGGGCTAGGGTGCTATAGTTCCCGAGCACTCAAGATCAGAGATCACAAAATGAAAAGGAGCTCAGTCTGTGCAATTGTTTGTTTCCCCGGCTGTGTTCAGCCGCATGTGTACTGGCTTACCTGGAGCCAGTGTCAGGGTTTAGCCAAATAAGTGAGTTTTGTTCCTCTTTCCACATAAAGTGGCTTACTTAAGATTTAGTTGTTGGGCTTGGCGCCTGTGCCTCAAGCGGCTAAGGCGCCTGCCACATACACCTGAGCTGGCGAGTTCGAATCCAGCCTGGGCCCGCCAAACAACAATGAAGGCTGCAACCAAAAAATAGCCGGGCGTTGTGGTGGGCGCCTGTGGTCCCAGCTACTTGGGAGGCGGAGGCAGGAGACTCGCTTGAGCCCAGGAGTTGGAGGTTGCTGTGAGCTGTGCAGTCACGGCACTCTACCCAGGGCAACAGCTTGAGGCTCTGTCTCAAAAAAAGAAAAAAAAAGATTTAGTTGTTGGTGATCACAAATAGTGAAATCTCTTAGGAAGAGAGTGTAAATATTACAGACTTAGACCTAAGACAGTGGTGACTTGATGACAGATAAACTCTTGATCCTGCTGCGCTGAAAGGAACTCTTGTGGTTTTCAGATTTCTGACTACATGATGCTGCCCGACACAGCCACCCTATCAGAGCGACTTCGAGTGTGTCTACAGGAGGGGGATGAGAACCCTCGGGACTTTACCACCCTCTTTGACCTGTCCATTTACCAACTGGATACCACCTCCCTTCCTAAGGTCATCAAGTCAGTACCTGTGGCTCTCTGAGCTGCATTGTACTCCATTCAGGGGGTTGGTTTGAAAACATGAGCCTGAGGGTGGCAGTTAAGGGCACCGCAAATGTGGCATCCAAACCGTGTTCTCAGGTCTATGGTGAGACCAACAAAGGAGCTGGGGTGGGGATGCAAGGTTGGTGCACAAGAACTGTCAGCAGTGATTAGCCCCTGTCTGTGCCAGGCTCTGTACCAGGCTTTTTTTTTTTTTTGAGACAGAGCCTGAAGCTGTCACCCTGTATAGAATGCCATGGCATCACAGCTCACAGCAACCTCCAATTCCTGGGCTCAAGCGAGTCTCCTGCCTCCGCCTCCCAAGTAGCTGGGACTACAGGCGCCCGCCACAACGCCCGGCCATTTTTTGGTTGCAGCCGTCATTATTGTTTGGCGGGCCCTGGCTGGATACGAACCCACCAGCTCAGGTGTACGTGGCTGGCGCCTTAGCCCATTGAGCCACAGGCACCGAGCCTGTACCAGGCATTTAGAGTGAACTTTATTCTGTTGTATCTAAGACTTTTCCTTGTTTTAGCACAGAGAGTCCTCTAAGTTGTAGCAGCCCACTCAGTAAATGGAGATGGTCGTCACTGTCATTTGATCTGGACAACTAATAGGGCTATTTATTAACTGACACTAAGAATGCAGGAAGGGGGGCGGCGCCTATGGCTCAGTGAGTAGGGCCCTGGTCCCATATACCAAGGGTGGTGGGTTCAAACTCTGCCCCGGCCTAACTGCAACAAAAAAATAGCCCGGTGTTGTTGCGGGTGCCTGTGGTCCCAGCTACTTGGGAGCCTGAGGCAAGAGAATTGCCTAAGCCCAGGAGTTGGAGGTTGCTCTGAGCTGTGTGATGCCACGGCACTCTACCAAGGACAATACAGTGAGACTGTCTCTTAAAAAAAAATGCAGGAAGAGGGCTTGGTGCTTGTAGCACATTGGTTACAGCACTGGCCACATACACCCAAGCTGGTGGGTTCAAACCCAGCCTGGGCCAGCAAAACAAAAATGACAGCTGCAACCAGAAAATAGCAGGGTATTGCGGGTACCTGTAGTACCAGCTACTTGGAAGGCTGAGGCAAGAGAATCACTTAAGCCCAAGAGTTTGAGGTTGCTGTGAGCTATGACACTAGGGTACTCTACTGAGGGTGACAAAGTGAGACTCTGTCTCAAAAAAGAATGCAGGAAGGGGATAGATAAATGGGTTCTGTTTTGAGCAGCACTCTCAGTCTAAAATGACTGAGAGGTTTCCCTGTGAGAAAGTACAGGTGGGGCTGGCACAATGGCTCATGCCTATAATCCCCCAGTACTCTTGGAGGCCGAGGCAGGTGGATTGCCTGAGCTTATGAGTTTGAGACCAGCCTGAGCCATCAGAGCAAGACCCCGTCTCTAAAACTAGCCAGATGGTAGCACCCGTAGCTCACTGGGTAGGGCAACAGCCACATAAACCGAGGCTGGCAGGTTCAAACTGGCCCCGGCCAGCTAAACAACAATGACAACTGCAACAAAAAAATAGCCATGCGTTGTGCCAGGTGCCTGTAGTCCCAGCTACTTGGGAGGCAAGAGAATCACTTAAGCCCAAGAGTTGGAGGTTGCTGTGAGCTGTGACGCCGTGGCACTCTACCGAGAGTGACATAGTGAGACTCTTGTCTCAATAAATAAATAAATAAGTAATAAAACTAGCTGGGTGTTGTGGCGGGTGCCTGTAGTCTCAGCTACTTGGGAGGCTGAGGCAGGAGGATTGCTTGAGCCCAAGAGCTTGATGGTGCTGTGAGCTATGATGCCACAGCATTCTACTAAGGGTGATAAATGAGACTCTGTATCAAAAAAAAGAAAGAAAGAAATACATGTGGAACTACTAGTTTAGGACTAGCAGGCACTTCACCTTGTTACTTCCCTTAATATTTTGAGCAGTCCTCTGAGTTACTGGCCTCATTTCCAAATGAATAAACTGAGGTTTAAAGAAGGGAAGGTATTTTCCCAAGACGGGATCATGGATTTAAACCCAAGCCTCAGTGACTTTAAGGTCAGTGCTTTCACCTGCTTTGCTGTTGTTTTCCATCCCCAATGACGAGGACAAGAAGTAGCATTTTTTAGTATCTTTGGCCTGGCATAAGAGCCACATCTGAATAAACCAAAGGCTGAGGGTACAGCTGCAGATAATTGTCTTCCTACCCCTGTACTTATGTTCCGGTTCAACAAATCCTTCCTGAGATCCTGCTGTACCAGGCACTATGCCTAAGGTTTGTGGTTTTATAGAAGAGACAAGATAAGAGACTTTATGTAAAGTATAAACTAGAGGTATGGGTACAAAGAAGAAAGAGAATTTGATATTTATTGGAGTGAGCAGGAAGGTCTTTGAGAAGGAGGTTCTCTTTTAGCTGCACATGTGCATTTCAACAAACATTTCTTTTTCTTTTTCTTTTTTTTTTTTTTTTTTTGAGACAGAGTCTCACTGTGTTGCCCTCAGTAAAGTGTAGTAGCATCACAACTCACAGCAACCTCAAACTCTTGGGCTTAAGCAATTCTCTTGCCTCAGCCTCCCAAGTAGCTGGGACTACAGGTACTGACCACAACGCCTGGCTATTTTTTGTGGCAGTTGTCATTGTTTAGCCTGCCTGGGCCAGTTTTGAACTCACCAGCCTTGGTGTATGTGGCTGGCGCCGAGCCTCAACAAACATTTCTTAGAGGCTTTGTGTCTGCAGGGCTTGTCCAGGCAAGGGAGCAGCCTGAAGCTCAGGGCCAGTGTGTGGACGGGACACTAGTAAAGTCCTCTAAAGGAGGAACTTGCTTGAATGTTAGTTTTGCACATAGTATAGGGATGATGATCCCAGTGCATTACATTTATTTTATACTTTATTATTTCACTGCAATTATATAATGAAATAATTATGCAACTCATCCTAATGCAGATGCAGCTTAATTGTCACTGGCTTCTCACTGATAGGGTTTAGATTTGAATCAGCAAGCAATTGATGGATTAAGGTCTCTGTGCAGTCAACCCTCTCAGCTAATGATGATCTGCGTTTATAGCCACCCCCCAGCGCTAACGTCACTGCCTCAGCATCACCTCAGATCATCAGTCATTAGATTCTCAAAAGGAGCCGCAACCTACATCCCTCATATGCACAATTTACAGAGAATGGGGACAGCCTTGGCTTCCTCATGCTCTAGCTTTGCCCCAGCCTGGAGCATAGTCCTATACTATGTGGACTCTAAAAGAGGCAGCCCACCTGGAGGATGCACTTTGACCCCATTTCAGTGGCTTCCTGGAAATAAGGGGAGTGTCCTCTGCAAAGGGGTGAAAGCTCTATTTTTCTTCCTTTTTTTGTTTTTCTTAGAGAGATAGTCTCACTTTATTGCCCTCGATAGAGTGCCGTGGCGTTATTTTTCTTCTTAATACTTATCAATACCTGGGATCTTAGTGGGTTTTTCCTCTAGTGTTTGTCTCTCTTCCTCCATAATGTAAGTTCCATGAGGGCCTGCCATGATCCCCTTTTCCATTACTGCTATATTCCTGGTATATAAAATTTCTTGGAACATAGTGGATATTCAGTAAACATTTGTTGAGTGAGCCACAAAAGTGCATATTCTACAGATTCATTCATTCATTTGGCAGCAGCAGACTTCAGATTTGATTCCTACCTCTTTTTTTTTTTTTAGACAGAGTCTTTGTTGCCCTCGGTAGGGTGCCGTGGTGTCATCGCTCACAACAAACTCAAATTTTGGGGCTCAAGCGATGCTTTTGCCTCAGCCTCCCAAGTAGCTGGGATTATAGGCGCTTGCCACAACGCCCAGCTATTTTTTTTAGAGACGAGGTCTCACTCTTGCTCAGGCTGTTCTAGAACTTGTGAGCTCAGGCGATACATCTGCCTCAGCCTCCTAGAGTGCTAGTTTTATAGGTGTGAGCCACTGCACCTGGCCTCAACTCCTATCTCTTTTTTTTTTTTTTTTTTTTTTGAGACAGAGTCTCACTATGGTGTCATAGCTCACAGCAACCTCAAACTCTTGGGCTTAAGCAATTTTCTCACTCAGCCTTCCAAGGAGCTGGTACTACAGGCACCTGCCACAACGCCCAGCTACTTTTTTTTTTTATAGAGATGGGGTCTTGCTCTTACTCAGGCTGGTCTCAAACTCCTGACCTCAGTTGATCCACCTGCCTCGGCCTCCCAAGTGCTGGGATTATTATAGGCATGAGCCACCATGCCCGGCCAACTCCTACCTCTTGATGAGGAAAACAAGGACATACAGGGCTGGGTGTGGTGGTTCACACCTGTAATCCCAGTACTCTGGGATTCAGAGTGTAATCCCAGCACTCAGGCAGGTTCAAGACCAGCCTGAGCCAGAGCAAGACCTCCTCTCTAAAAAATAGCTGGGTGTTGTGGCGGGTGCCTGTAGTTGCAGCTACTCAGGAGACCGAGGCAAGAGAATCACTTTAGTCCAAGCGTTGGAGGTTGCTGTGAGCTATGATGCTATGGCACTCTACCAAGGGTGACAAAGTGAGACTCAAAAAAAATAAAAAATAAAAAAATAAGGATGCACAAGGAGTTAGAAGATTCAGAGTATCCATCAGCCAAAAACAAAAAGCCTATTTAGAGCCAGGCACAGTGGCTCATCCTCTAATCCCAGCACTTTGGGAAGTCAAGGTGGGAGGATTGCTTGAGGCCAATAGTTTAAGACCAGCCTGAGTAACATAGTTAGACCTCATTTTTACAAAAAGTAGAAAAATTAGCTGAGTGTAGTGGCTCATACCTGTAGTCCCAGCTTCTTGGGAACTAAGACAGGAGGATCCCTTAAGCCCAGGAGTTTGAAGTTGCAGTGAGCTATGATGAGCCCAGACAATAGAATGAGACCCTGTCTCAAAAAAAAAAAAAAAAATGTCTATTTAGGAGAAGCCTAATACAAAACTTGAAAGAAATTTTTCCTTTTCGTTTTCAATGAATAATATTCTATAATACAGTAGAGACAATTCTTGTAAGGATTATTACATTAGATAAAATAATACATTTTGACTGTTTTTCTAAAAAAGTACTGAATCACAGGCAGCACCTGTGGCTAGGTGAGTAGGGCGCCAGCCCCATATGCCGAGGGTGGTGGGTTCAAACCTGGCCCCGGCCAAACTGCAACAAAAAATAGCCAGGCATTGTGGCGGGCGCCTGTGGTCCCAGCTACTCGGCAGACTGAGGCAAGAGAATTGCCTAAGCCCAGGAACTGGAGGTTGCTATGAGCTGTGTGACGCCACGGCACTCTACCAAGGGCGAAAAAGTGAGACTCTGTCTCTACAAAAAAAAAAAAAACAAAAAAAGGGGGCAGCACATGTGGCTCAAGGAGTAGGGTGCTGGCCCCATATACCGGAGGTGGCAGGTTCAAACCCGACCCTAGCCAAAAACTGCAAAAAAAGGAAAAAAAAAAAAAAAAAAACAGTACTGAACCACTGTAATTGTTGGAGAGCAGAATAGTGGGGTCAGTTAGACATGCTTTGCCAGTTTCTTATCTTGAGCCTCGCTTTTTTGTCTTATTAACACAGGGCACACGAGCAGCTAAACGTGAAACATGAACCACTCCAACTTATCCAACCTCAGTTTGAGACACCACTGCCAGCCCTTCAGCCTGCGGTAAGTAGGTGCCTTTGGGGGGATCTGCTGTAGAGCCCCACTGTTGGCCCTTATGCTACCAGCTAGGCCATTGCTATGGAACCTTCCATATCCTGTGTGTGGCACTACTCATGGATTCGCAGTGCTCTGCCTCCAAACATACTCAGGCACCACACCTGTTAGTATTCTATAGAGATTTCCATGTGGTATTGTTCCCAGCTTAGGAATCAAAGGTGTGGACTTTGCCGGCTATTAAACACTTCCCATCTTGTAGGGTCAGAGGGCATATATGAGAATGCCTAGGTCAAAAGAAGGAAAAGCTTTGCACTGACTCTCCAGGCATTGAGCACTGTTTCATAGCATAATTCTTTTTTTTTGAGACAGAGCCTCAAGCTGTCACCCTGGATAGAGTGCTGTAGCATCACAGCTCACAGCAACCTCCAACTCCTGGGCTCAAGCGAGTCTCCTGCCTCCGCCTCCCAAGTAGCTGGGACTACAGGTGCCTGCCACAACGCCCGGCCATTTTTTGGTTGCAGCCGTCATTGTTGTTTGGCGGGCCCGGGCTGGATTCGAACCCGCCAGCTCA
>CAUYRH010034852.1:0-11723 GCA_963574655.1 Perodicticus potto | reverse complement strand
TGTGGCTCAACGGGCTAAGGTGCCAGCCACGTACACCTGAGCTGGCGGGTTCGAATCCAGCCCGGGCCCGCCAAACAACAATGACGGCTGCAACCAAAAAATGGCCAGGCATTGTGGCGGGTGCCTGTAGCTACTTGGGAGGCGGAGGCAGGAGACTTGCTTGAGCCCAGGAATTGGAGGTTGCTGTAATCTGTGATGCTACAGCACTCTATCCAGGGTGACAGCCTGAGGCTCTGTCTCAAAAAAAAAAAAAGAATAGCCAAACATCAGCACTGCCCTCACTGAGTGATTCTACATATTGGAAGAACAATAGGTGATAAAGGTGATAAGACTATGCAAGAAGCAGTGTGTGCAGGTGGTTATGTAAGAAAAAAAATTTAAAAAGATGGCCCAAGCATCACTCTTAAAAAATAAAGATATAATCAAATATTAGATTCATAGTTATATCTAATAATTTTAATTGAAATTATCCAGGTAAAATGTGCTGTTGGATATTGAACTCTCTAGCTCCTAACCTTATCCCCTTCTAAAATGAAATCATTGTTTTTTTGTTTTTGTAGAGACAAAGTCTCACTTTATCACCCTCCGTAGAGTGCCGTGGCGTCACACAGCTCACAGCAACCTCCAACTCCTGGGCTTAGGCGATTCTCTTGCCTCAACCTTCCAAGTAGCTGGGACTACAGGCGCCCACTACAACGCCTGGCTATTTTTTTATTGCAGTTCCACTGGGGTTGGGTTTGAACCTGCCACCCTTGGTATATGGGGCCAGCGCCTTACTGACTGAGCCACAGGCGCCGCCCCTGAAATCACTGTTTTTACAACAAAGTTGTTTTATTTCTCTGAATGTCTTAGAAATATAACCCTTGTGTTACAATAGAATAGGCTGTAACAGAAACACTGGGGACTACAAATATGAAATAAGACAAGGTTCTGGATTTGAAAGAGCTAACAATCTAGTAGGAGGGAGAAAGTATGTACATAAACATCAGAATACAAGGAAAAACACTGTAAATATATTGTACAAATTAGGCATAATTTGAATATAAGTTATCTTTAGAGTAAAATGAATCCAAGAATAAGACATAACAACATATACTTCATTTTTAAAAATTACAATCATCTAACATGGAATGGAGTACTGTGATTTATGCTCATTTTCATAAATATATAACAAGATAGCAACTAGGATTACAGGAATCTACCACATCACCCAGAGAGATTTTTTGTTAGTAGAGAGTGGGTCTCACACTTGCTCAGGCTGAGTTCAGGGGATTCACCCGCCTTGGCCTCCCAGAGTGCTAGGATTATAGGCTTGATCCACTGCACCTGCAGGGCCCAAACTTTTTTTTTTTTTTTTTTTGAGACAGAGTCTCACTATGTCACCCTTGGTGGAGTGCCATGGCGTCACAGCTCACAGCAACCTTAAACTCTTGGACTTAAGCAATTCTCTTGCCTCAGCTCTGAAGTAGCTAGGACTGTCCATCACAATGCCCGGCTATTTTTTTTGTTGTTGTCATTATTGATTTTAGCTGGCCCAGGTTGGGTTGGAACCCACCAGCCTTGGTGTATGTGGCCAACGCCCTACCAATGAGTTACAGGCGCCGCCCCAAACGTTTTTTTTTCTGGTGCCTAGGTTGAAGCACAGTGGTGCAATCATAGCTCACTGTAACCCAGTGGTTCTCAATCTTCTTAATGCCACAACCCTTTAATACAGTTCCTCATGCTGTGGTGACCCCCAACCATAAAATTATTTTCGTTGCTACTTCATAACTGTAATTTTGCTACTGTTATGAATCGTAATGTAAATATCTGATATGCAGGATGGCCTTAGATGACCCCTATGAAAGGGTTGTTTGACCTCCAAAGGGGTCACAACCCACAGGTTGAGAACCACTGCTGTAACCTCTTCTTCCTCGAGTCAAATGATCCTTCCGCTTCAGCCTTCTGGGTAGCTAGCACTAGAGGCACAGTGCCAGCATGCCCAGCTAAGTTTTTCTTTTTAATAGCAATGGGGTCTCACCATATTGCACAGGCTAGCCTCAAACTCCTGATTTCAATCACTTCCCCTCCCACCTCTTGGCTTCCTAAAGTGTTGGGATTGCAGTTATGAACTACTGCGCTCAGGAGAGTAAAATTGATGTTATGTTACAGCCATGGAAAGCTACCATTTCTAAATGTTTATTGTGTGTCAAGTGCCACAATAAGTGCTTTAAAAGCTCTCAATCTTTACAACCACCCTAAACAAAGTTTATTTACTCATTAGACAAATATTTATTGAGTGCTTACTACTTGCCAGAAAATGAACAAAACAGACACAAAATTCCTACTTCATGGAAACTACATTCAGTGGTTCTCAACCTGTGGGTCGCGACCCACAGAAACTATATTAAAGGGCTGCGGCATTAGGAAGGTTGAGAACCACTGGTCTGGGGGGAAGAGAAGGAAGATAACTAGACTTTACCACATAACATGTTAAATTATGTTAAATATCATGGGAAAATATAAAACAGAGAACAGACATGGAAAGTGCGTGGGTGAAGGGTGGTAATTTTTGATAAGGCAGTTACTAAAAGGCTTTACTGAATCCCTGTTTTACAGATGAGAGGAAACTGAGGCTCCGATCAAGCTAAACAACTTGTCCATGGTCACCCAGTTAGTAAGAGGTTAGATGAAATTTGAATTCAGTTGTCCTTACCATTAAGCAATGTGGTCTCACCCCAAGTCAGTAATAAATTTGATTTTTTTTTTTTTTTTTTTGAGACAGAGCCTCAAGTTGTCACCCTGGAGAGAGTGCTGTGGCATCACAGCTCACAGCAACCTCCAATTCCTGGGCTCAAGCGAGTCTCTTGCCTCTGCCTCCCAAGTAGCTGGGACTACAGGTGCCCGCCACAATGCCCGGCCATTTTTTTTTTTTTTTTTTGGTTGCAGCGGTGATTGTTGTTTGGTGGGCCCGGGCTGGATTCGAACCTGCCAGCTCAGGTGTACATGGTTGGCGCCTTAGCCCGTTGAGCCACAGGCACCAAGCCATCAATTTGATATTTAATATTTGCTTCATCAGATATATCTTAAAAGACTAGGCTGGCATTTTAATCCCTCCAAAGGGTTAAGGAATAAATTTCTATTTAGTATTTGATGCTTCATCTCATATCTGCATTAGCTTTTACAAAGGAGTTGTGAGTGGCCTAAGATCTTTGGCCCACATATTCTAAGAGAAGCTGAAATCAAAGTAATAATTAGCCAGGATGTGAAAAGACACTTCATGAGCTACATTCAGCCTGTGAAAAGAATATGTACAAATCCCGGAGAAGCTCTACCTCGTCCTTATTGCAGCTGTGACCACCTCAGTCTATTTAGTTCAACAAGTATTTACTTTATATCCCAAAGGTGCCTAGCACAACTCTTGTTCTTTAGTGGCTCCTTTTACTAAATTGGGGTAGATCCTTTTCAATCATCTGAGCCTGTCTTATAGCATTGAGGTGTACTTGCCATTGGACCATCTAAAGTTGGCAGTCCCAGCTTGTCTTAAGTAGTTCAGGCATTGCAAATAACCTGGGTGCTAAGGCATATATCTAATTTTATTCCTTTTGACTTCAGTTAATACCTTTTTCAAAGGAAGTTAGAGTGCCTTGCGAATTTTTCGTACTTAATCCCTGGAAGGAACGTGGAGGTAAGCACCACACCCTGACTTGTCAAGTGGACAGACATTAAGTGACTCACCCAAATTATAAGTGAATTCCTGAAGGAACAAGAATGAGAACAACCTGGCTGTCAACTTGTAGGGTTTTTTTTTTTTTTGAGACAAAGACTTACTCTGGGTTAGTGCCTGTGGCTCAAAGGAGTAAGGCGCTGGCCCCTTATGCCGAAGATAACGGGTTCAAACCCAGCCCTGGCCAAAAACCGCAAAAAAAAAAAAAAAAGACTACTCTGTTGCCCTTTGTAGAGTGCTGTAACCTTATAGCTCATAGCAACCTCAAACTCTGGGGCTGAATTGATCCTCTTGCCTCAGGCTCCCAAGTAGCTGGGACTAGAGGCATCTGTTGCAACATTTGGCTAGTTTTTAGAGATGGAGTCTCACTCTTGCTCAGCCTGGTCTTGAACTCTTGAGCTCAAGCAATCTACCCACCCCGGCTTCCCAGTGTGCTAAGATTACAGGCATAAGCCACAGTGCCCAGCCTTGTAGTTAATTTTCTAAAACACAAGATCTGCAGTTCTCAAACTTTCTGTTGACAGCACAGATTTGGATACTGGATTTCTTGAGAGTTTATTTGAAGGGATTAAAATACTCAACGGTAAAGTTAGCAATAATAAAAAGACAGTCACTATAATAGTGAGAAAATTTCCCCTAGATCCTATCTAGTGGCCTTTGGCACTGTGTCACTGAACAGACTGTTTTCCCTGCCCTGTAGTCACTCACCTACTCACCAGGCAAACTTCTCCAATGTTCCGGAAACAGTCTTACTTTTTGGCACCAGCCTCTTACCCCTTACTCCTACCAATTTATATCCCATTCCAGAACACAAGGTGTGACTGGCTCAACCTCACAATCAACTTGATACTATATAACAGTTTTAGTAAACGTGGGTTTTACACACTGATCAAAACTTGCTGGGATACCAGTGTGCTAGGTCACACAAGAAAAGTCAGTCTGCCTTCAGGAAAGCAAAAGCCTCCTCAATTAAGAGGTCAACTTGAATTTAGTGGTTAATTAACACTTTAAGGCAACATTGCTGGGAAATAAGCAACTGACAAGTAGTGCCAAGAGCACTCATTAAGGACGACAGCCTCCTGTAGCATGTCAAAATGACAGCCTCTGTGATAGCCAAGAAGAGACAATTGACCTCATCTAAGAAAATCAAAGCTGGAAAGATACTATACTACCCTAAAAAAACTTATGAGAGGGCTTGGCGCCTGTGGCTCAACAGGCTAAGGCGCCAGACACATACACCCGAGCTGGAGGGTTCGAATCCAGCCTGGGCCCGCCAAACAACAATGACGGCTGCAACCAAAAAATGGCCGGGCATTGTGGCGGGCACCTATAGTCCCAGCTACTTGGGAGGCGGAGGCAGGAGACTCACTTGAGCCTAGGAAAGTCAAGACCAGCCCCCATCTCAAAACAGGAAAAAAAAATCTATAAATAAGTTTCAGGGTTGGTAGTTGAATAGGTAGGGTAAAGACACGTTCCTTGTCTTGAAACTACCAGAAAAACAAACACTGTTTTTCACCTAGATGGTATAGTTTTAGGGGTAGCTTGAGGCTTAGAAGACAGCAGTGGGGAGGCCTCTAAAGATTCTCAAGCCAGGGCTGGGCACAGCGGTTCATGCCCATAATCCTAGCACTCTGGGAGGCCAAGGCGGTTGGATTGCCTGAGGTTTGAGACCAGCCTGAGCCAGAGCGAGACCTCATCTCTAAAATATAGCTCAGTGTTGAGGCAGATGCCTGTAGTCCCAGCTACTCAGAAGGCTTAGGCAAGTGAATTGCTTGAGCCCACGAGTCTGAGGTTGCTGTGAGTCATGACACCACAGCACTCTGCTGAAGATGACAAAGTGAAACTCTGTCTCAAAAAAAAAAGATTCTCAAGCCAACTAGTGGTGCTATGGTGCCACTACTTCTGCTATCCCACAGGACCTTAACATTGTTCCTAGGTTAAGACACAGATTATAACAGCTAGAACTGCTCCACAGCACATGTCCTAAGTTGTCTCTATGGTCTCATCTCTCAACCAAAAACATGGGAGTATAGAAGCCGGGAGCTTGAAACATCTTACTTCAGCTTTTCACATATTTTTACCGGTAACTAGTTTACTTAATAAGCTATATAAATTTTAACTACTTTCCTCTAGTCAATTCATATCAAGGTAATCAATAAAAATATTTAGACCAAGAAACACGTTGTGGCTTTTATAAGCTCTCAATTAGCTCCTATGTTAGCTCTATTGGTTCTGCCTTGAAGAAAATCAAATTCAAATTCCATTTAAATGCTGAGACTCTGGCTGGCCACTGAGGCTCATGCCTGTAATCCTAGCACTTTGAGAGGCTAAGTTGGGAGGATCGCTTGAGTTCAGGAATTGAAGACCAGCCTCAGCAAGAGTCAGACTCCATCTCTACCAAAGACAGAAAAATTAGCCAGGCATCACGGCAGGTGCCTGTAATCCCAGCTACTCGGGAAGGCAGGAGGATGGCTAGAGCCCAGAAGTTTGAGGTTGCTGGGAGCTAGGCTGACACCATGGCACTCTACCCAGAGTGACAGACTGAGACTCTGACTCAAAAAATAAAATAAACTCACACCTGTAATCCTAGTACTCTGAGAGGCTGAGGCAGGCAGATTGCCTGAGCTCATGGGTTTGAGACCAGCCTGAGCAAGAGCACGACCTCGTCTCTAAAAATAGCCAGGCTTTGTGGCAGGCACCTGTCATCTCAGCTACTTGGGAGGCTGAGGCAAGAGGATCACTTGAGCCCAAGAGTTTGAGTTTGAGGTTGCTGTGAGCTATGATGCCATAGCACTCTACCGAGAGTGACAAAGTGAGACTCTGTCTCAAAAGAAAATAAAAAATAAAAAATAAAATAAAATAAAAAAGTAAATGCTGAGACTCATGATAGATAAAAGGGAAAGGTAGCAGGTAAAAAGGACCCAAGTAGCAAAGGCAGAAGAAAGGAAGGACATTGGCTAAATCTTATCATCCCAAGTCCTAACTCTTCTCAAGCAAAAATTAAGCCTCATTTTCTTTGGGAAGCATCTAAAGAGCAATCTGCCTCTTTAGATTACAGTCCACACAATTCCATTTTCAGCACTACTCCTCCTTCTCTTGATGAACCACTGCAACATCCCTCTTGGGAGTGCAAACTGCATTTCCCCCATTCCAGGCTAAGCTGAGTGTGCCACTTCACTTTCTGGCAGCAAACAGGCCTGAACCTGACCCCTGCCCCCCCCCACACACACATAAACACACACTTCAAACTGTGGGAGCAGCCCCTTTCTGTCTCATTATCACTTCACAAAATTTGGCTAAACACTTGAGGGCTCTGAAGAGCTTCATGATGAAGCTCTTGTCAAAGCCAGGTTAAATCTCCAACAATAATAATATATCTTTCTTGTACACAAGCAATACTGTTTTGAATGTAACTGGGACAAAATCCAGGGTTTACCAACAGCAGAGCCCCCATTCCATTAGCCCCAGAGATGGCTCTGAAAGGACATCAAGGAAGTACTAAAAGAATGACTGGTGAAGACCTTATTTGTCTGTATGTGACTTGAGGTCCAATTCATGCATTCACATTTAGAGCCCATAAAATGGTTTTTAACCAATCTTATGAAAAAGGCCAAGCAACAGCTAAGTCCTATACTTAAGAAGAACTGAATTCTAGCTTCTTCCAACCACTGCTATAAGCATAATGTGCCACAGTAATTGGGCACACAAAGATCTTCTGCCTTAGTTTTTAGGAACTTATCTTCTGAATTGCTTCTGTTAAAGGAGCTGTGGATTATAAATGATGCCATGGGTACAGGTTCACTTACAGCCAATTAGTAGGTGCTTGCACAGTTAATTCTGTCAGTCTTACTCCTACTCAGAAATACATTTGGCCCCAAGGGGCGCAACCACCCACAGAGCTCTTTTGCACATCTTTTTACCCTCCAGCACACAGAAATAGAGGGCTACATCCAGAGAAAGAGAAAAGGTACTTTCTCTGAAATGCTGTCTAGAAAACCAGGGTCCAGATTCTTACTTGGATGTCATTTCTAAATTCATTTCTCTCTGAATAACACAAATAGTGATCACATAAAGTAACATTATTTACAGATTCTAGGGATTCTTTGGCAAATCATTATTCTACCTACTGTACCATCCAAAACCATCATGTCCAGCCAAGCCATCAACTGACAACAGAGAGCAGCCAAGTGGCCCAGACCAGATGAACTACACACTGGACCCACAAAATTGTGAGAAAAAAAATAAATGCTGTCTGAAACCACTCCATTTTAGGGTGGTCTGTTCAGCAGTAAAAGTTGACGACATAAATAACAGTAAAGGCTATACCACTTCTAAGGGCTATGTAACCCTCAACTCAGTAACATCCATCTCTTCCTTCTCTGCTCTAGTGCAATAAGCATGCCTAGAGGTTACCGGAAGTTTTCTGTTCTCTGAATCATAAAACAGAATAATTAAATTTGTTTTATTTCTTCTTCTAGTCCAGATCTAGAGATTATTGCTGACATTTAACCAAAATCAGCCTTTTTATCTCACTAGAGCCGGAGAGGGACTTTTTAGTCCACAACTACAGAATATATACATAAATATAAACATATAAATGTGTGTGTAGTATGTGTGTATGCTGGATGTCTCAAAGAAAGATTTGAAAAAAAACTATCTTTGATAGAGTGAAAGCTGCTGATGGAAGAGGAAAACTTCACTGCCACCCAACCATCTCTCTGCTATGCATAATGACCATTGAGGGGTACAATTTCTAAAGAGGGGTCTCTGCACCTTCATTAGCCAAATACAGTTTCCCAGATGGGCTCCCTCCCACCCCCCACAAAATTGCTTATACTTAAAGGTCTGGAAAACTTCAGAGGAAGGAAAATGCCAATAGCAAGCTAATGTCTTGTTGGCTCTTTTGGCTGACTTCCCTGTGCCTGGGTCTTGACTATTAATTGAATGCTATTCGGATTCCATCTCAAAAACAAATGAGGATGGAGACCAGAGGCCTGCCTTCCCCAGACTGATAAGAGCAGCACAGGGCAATTATACCCAAACAGCTTTGTTTTGGAATGTAATCACCGCCCCAGCCTCCTTCCCAATGGGATGGCAACAGTGTAATTACCTCTTGAGGATTCATGTTTGGGAATATAATTCTTCTACAGGGCCTCCTTTCTAGGGGGAAAGGAGTTGCAATAAGAATATAAGAGAATCTGTAGCCCCCTCCCCAGTAGCAGTCTTGTGAGCTGAAAAATTACCTTTCTTTCTCTTAAAGAGAGATTTAGATTTCAGCCTGTTTTTCTACCAACAAAAAATCACCAACACCCTGTAATGGTTTCTGTTTGAAAAATCCCAATTTAGAGCTGGACTGCCTTAGTTCCAATTCCTACTTTGTCAAGTGCCAGCTGTGGTTTTGGGCAAATTACTCTATCTCTCTTTAGCCTCAGTTTTCTCATCTGTAAAAACAAGTATTAATAACATATTGCCGGACTGTTGTAATGATTAAGTAAATTAATATGCGAGGAGAAGTGCTCAGAAGAGTACTTGGTATAAAATAAATGTTCTTAGGGATACTTGTCTTGTTTTGTTTAGCACATTTGAAATACCATATTCCATAGCCTCCACATTTACAAGTGTGATCTAATACAGTGGCCAAATCTGAGCTTGAGTTACTAAATTCTGTTTTTTTACAACTCTTTTGCCACTTCAGTATGAAGAGCAATGTTTGGGATAATTTTAAATGCAACTATAGAATTGTCACAGTCTCAGAGCTATTTGCCTATGTGAAAAAACACTCTAATAAGCAGGAGTTACGGTGAATATTTCCATGTCATTCCTTTCATTTATGTTACTAGACCAAGAGAAACCACAATAAAGAGACAGCTGTGAAATCTTGCTATGGGAAAAATCAGCAAATACTGTAAAAAGCAGCCATTGGCAATATGTCAATATGGCAGATTCTGGAGAAAATTCACCTGTCTAGCCAGTTTTACTCATAAAAATATATGTTTTCCTCATATATTTACTATACGTTCCTCTTCCTTACATAGAACCCTTATTCCCACAGGAACTTCAAGTACCTTCTGTCCAGCTTTCCCTCTATTCCTTTGTATACCAGACAAGTTAAATTTTCTGCTTTAGGACAGAATATTTTTGGCTTCTCCTTTATCAGCCATGAGCCACAGAGTAAAAATCATGAATCTGTTTGCCAGGAATCCCCTGAAGACAATAGGAAGCCCCACAGCTTGTGAGAGTAAGAAGATGGGCCCCTCCTGCACGGAATATAGCTGGAGTGAGCTGGGCTTATGATTAACTCAGGGATTCACCTCAATAGCCTTGCAGCACAGAAACTACCTTTACAGGATGGAGCAAGTGGTTGGTTACAGAATGAATGTCTAGCTCCGGGGTGACATTCTACAACTGGCCAAAAGAAACACGCCCAGGGAGTCTCAACAACATTCCAAAAGGTCCTTAGTCACCCACCTGCAATGGTCTCTTTCAGTATCATGACTTATACCAAGATATCCATGCTAGCTCTTCCAGCTAAGTAACAAAAGGACTCAAGGAAAGAGCTGGCATTATGGATCAGCAGGTGATAAAGAAAGGAATTAACACCTACAGATTGGCTCCATTTTGATGGAAAGGGTAAGAGGTGCTATCTGCCAGCTCCCAAGGCATTTCCAGCCAGGCTGGAATAAAAGAAGCTGCTTGGGGATCGGAAAAGAAAAATAGAAAAGCTAATGAGAGCTCTGGGTCTTAAAAAGAAGAAGGAGGTAAGCTTAGCAAAGGTTGTTAGCACCCAGCATTCACATACTTCACTTACGTAAAACTTGATGAAATAGATGGGACAGCAAAATGGATTATTCCAAGTCTTTCTAGGGTTTGTAGAGGATCTCTAATTCTAAAAAAGTTTGAGGCCAGGTGTGGTGGCTCACAACTGCAATCCCAGCACTCTGGGAAGCCAAGGTAGGTGGATCGCTTGAGCTCACAGATTCAAGACCAGCCTGAGCAAGAGCAAGACCTTGTCTCTAAAAATAGCCAGGCATTGTGGCAGGCACCTATAGTCCCAGCTACTGGGGAGGCTGAGACAAGAGAATTGCTTGAGCCCAAGTGTTTGAGGTTGCTGTGAGCTATGACGCCAGAACACTCTACAGAGGGCGACAAGTGAGATTCTTGTCTCCAAAAAATAAAAAGAAAGAAAGTTAGTTAGTTTGATTGTCCTCTGCTGTAAAATATGGGCTTTGATCTCACATTGGGCCTTTTCTTTCCCTACATCTCCTCTCCAAAGTTCTAGAACATTGCATCATTTGTTCTGAGGGTTTGTAAAACATGTCTAACTGAGAAGTTAAAGGATTCTCATATTATAGTGGGTCATTGCAGATTAGAGGGTATCTTTAGCTGGCACCTTTAAAATGAGGAGTAATTCAAAGGAGCATGAAACCACAGAATAAGCTCTGAGATCACTCTAAGTTTAGGGAAGCCCCAGAGCACATAAAGTAAAAGTAAATAGTAAGGTCTCAATCCAGAGGCATTGACAGTAAGATTTCTTTTCTTTTTTTTCTTTCTTTTTTTTTTTTTGAGACAGAGCCTCACTCTGTTGTCCTGGGTAGAGAGCTGTAGCATCATAGCTCACAGCGACATCAAACTCCTTGACTCAAACAATCCTCCTCCTGAATAGTCCCAGCTATTCACTCTCCTGAATAGCTAGGACTACAGTTTCCTGCCACAAGGCCTACTGAGTTTTTCTATTTTTAGTAGAGACAGGGCCTCGCTCTTGCTCAGGCTGTTCTGGAACTCCTGAACTCAAGCAACCCATCCCTCTCATCCTTCCAGAGTGCTAGGATTACAGGCGTGATCCACTGCACCTGGCCAACGTTAAGATTTCTTGTTAGGGGCTTGGCGCCTGTGGCTCAGTGGGCTAAGGCGCCAGCCACGTACACCTGAGCTGGCGGGTTCGAATCCAGCCTGGGCCCGCCAAACAACAATGACGGCTGTAACCAAGAAATGGCCGGGCGTTGTGGCGGGCGCCTGT
>CAUYRH010034850.1:0-21289 GCA_963574655.1 Perodicticus potto | reverse complement strand
AGAAAAAAGCGTTTCCAAGCCCTTTAGTGGCAGTGGGTCATTGATGGAGAACCAAGGCCAACACACACATCCACGAGCCTGGGGGCTCTTGGGGTCTCCAAGGACAAGCACCCAATTCACAGAGGAAGAAGCTGGGGACTTCTCCCCTATAGCTAAAAGGAGGAAAGCTCGTCCTAGTTCCAGGTGCCCAGACTGCTCGATGCAGGGCCCCCAACCCTGTCCTCTAGAGGCTGCCCTGGGGACAGCCCAAAGAAGAGTGCATTTTACCTCTCGCTTTTTTTTTTTTTTTTGAGACAGAGTCCACTTGTCACCCTCAGTAGAGTGCCATGGTGTCACGGCTCACAGCAACTTCAAACTCTTGGGTGGTTTAAGAGATTCTCTTGCTTCAGCCTCCCACGTAGATGGGACTACAGGTGCCCGCTACAACACAACACCTGACTATTTTTAGAGACAGGGTCTCCCTCTTACTCAGGCTGATCTCGATCTGAGCTTAGGCAATCCACCCGCCTCGGCCTCCCAAAGTGATAGGATTACATGCGTGAGCCACCATGCCTGGCCCTTTACTTCTCACTTAAAAAGTGTGTTCTTGGCCTGTGGTTGGAGTGGTATGTCCACCCTGTCAAAATGGCCAATGCAGGCTGAGATATCCTCTCAAGAAAGAAGGCCCTCCAGCTCGGCGCCTGTAGCTCAGCGGCTAGGACACCAGCCACATACGCCGGAGCTGGCAAGTTCAAACCCAGCCCAGGCCTGCCAAACAACGATGACAAGTACAACCAAAAAATAGCTGGGCATCGTGGCAGGCGCCTGTAGTCTACCACGTGGAGATGCCAACACTAGGGCAACTGCTAGCATGTGCCCCTTCTGCATGCATGGAAGAGGAAGTGAATTTAATTATTAGCCAGACAACCCGGAAAGGAGCAGACACAACAGTTCTCAGGCTCACAGAGACCTGGGATCCAGCCACGTTCCCAGCAGCCAGGATGGAGAAACCTTGCCACATCCGTACATTGGGCTGACCTTGTCAGCACGACAGTGCCACAGTTGCCCCAAACTGACAGCTGCTCTGTGCCCCGTCTCGAGGGGCTTCCAAGGAAGATTCGAAACGATCAAACTGTCCCCAGTAGTTAATTGTGCCTTGGAACAAATTGCAAAAGTATTTAAAAGTGTACCAATGTTTTAAAAGTCTATAATAAACAATCTAAAATTCAGCCCAAAGCCACCCACAGAACACTCGTTAGCATATAAAGGAATGAGCTATGGATACACACAGCAACATGACGGCTCTCAGAATAGTTATGCTGACTGAGAGATGCCAGACTCGCTCTCAAAAATAGAGCGTGCGCGTGACTCCATGTGCATAAAACTCTGGGAAATGAAGCCTGATGGGTGCCAGAAAGCTGCTTGTTGGTTCTGCGGCCCAGGATTTAGGGTCCAATGACTGTTTGGAATTTCCTAGCTGAGAGAAATGTTCCTTATGTCAATGTGAGGGTGGTTCCACATGTCAAAATCCATTAAACGGTGCACTGTTCCTGGTGACTGTGGTGACTTCAAAGTGAGGATCTGCTGGGACAAAAACCTAAAATGTAGGGCAGGCTGCGCACCCAGGGCAGTGCGCTGGGAGGAGCCTGTCGGCCAAAAGTCTGAAGGGTTGTGGTGACCTAAAGCCTCACGGTTGTTGGCCAGGCTGCAGGTGAGGATGGACGGGGAGGGCAGGGGCACGTGTGGGAGCAGGAAGGGCAGCAACACTGTCGCCTGCAGTTATGTGAAAAGTAGAAAATTCACCCAGTGAACTGGGTGGTCCGGCTGCACAGTGTTGAAAGTGCAAGCTGCCTCTGCCTGCTTTTAGGAAAATGTGACAAGAGGGAGATGAAGAACTTGATATCCCCCCAGTTCTAATAATGAAATGTAGAGAAAGAGGCATGTCTCCTGTAAAGCTATGGGTTCAGCCATTGGCCCCTGAAGTAAATTAGAATCGAATACACAACAACGAAAAAACACCCACAGTGTTGACAGGGCTGTATTTGCTAAAGCACCAGCTCCGGCTGGGCGCAGTGGTTCCAGCCTACAGTCCCTGCACTTTGGGAGGCCAAGGTGAAAGGATCACTTGAGCCCACAAGTTCAAAGGTGCAGGGAACTATGATGATGCTACTGTACTCCAGCCTGGGTGGCAGAACAAGACCCTGTCCATCAAAATAAAAACAAAAAAATTTACTCAAATGTTCACAGCCCAGCCTCCCATCAACACACGAATGAGTTAAGCTGTGGTCTACGCATGCTGTGGGATACTATTTGGCCACAAAAAAAAAAAGACGACTTTGCATCTTTTCGATTTACCTGGATGGATTTGGAGAATATTCTCAGTATCTCAAGAATGGAAAAGCAAGCATCCCATGTACTCAGTACTAATTCTGAAACTAATGACTTACAACTACAGGCCCACAAGAGCCCACACAAGAGAAAAACACAATTAAATACAAGAAGGAGGAGGTCAGGGGCGACTCGGTAAGCTGCCACCTAATGGGCACAGTGTAGGGGTATGTGGCACACTTCTTGGGTGAAGGACTCAACTCCAGCTCAGACTTTGGACTTTACAAATGCAAATAATGTAACCTAATAGTATGTACCCTCATATTAACCCGAAACAAAAAATAAAAAATCTAAAACCACTGACTGACATGGCTCCATGTGTGGGATAGCCTCTGGGCCCCAACTTTCTGCCAGCAGAAAATAGGCTGGGGACACAGCATCTGGGTCATCTTTTCCATCGTCTTCTTCAGAAGTGGCCAAAGTGAGGAGGAACTTGTGAAAAGGGAAGGACGTCACAGAAGACAGAGACCCCGCACGGGGCACAGACCCAAGCCACAGAGCCCAGACTCAGTGATTTTCAGGGGTGGGATTGCTGTGGGAGTTTTTACCGCAGGTCTGGGGCCCCCCTGGCTGAGCGTGCTGGGTTCCAACAGCTTCAACACAAGGCACTGGGGTTGGGGTGTATATCATTGTAATGCCCGACACACACTGATCAGATGAGACTTTGAGGGACCCACAGTGGAAAGTAGGGTGAAGGTCTGTCCTGCTCAGAGGGAATGTGAACTGTTGAGGCTGTGCGTGAGAGTGGGCGCCCCCACACCCATGCCTCTTCCATGCCCCAGCTCTGCCCCTGGGCTGGGTGTCCTGTGGGTGGAGCTGAGCCCACCATCTGGGTACTCCCTAAGTCAACTAACCTCCAGCCAGACCCCAAATACGAGAACGAACATGGTGGAAGTCAGTAGAGCTGCCCAACAGAGCGGAGCCTAGAGCTCAGACCACGCTGACCCCCAGATAGGACCAGGTGACAGTCACGTTTCCCAGGACTGGGATTTGGCAGGTGGCTCCGGGCTGACTGGACAGCCCTGTTGTCTGCTCCTTAGGGGAGGTCAGCTGTGCCTGTGACTTTGATTGCTAAGCATCAGGGGCTCCAAATCCTCATAACCACAGGTCTCTCCCCACATGATGTCTCTGTTGGGGCATCTTGAAGACGCTATAAGCCCAACGTCCTGGCCAGGCCCCAAGTGGCCCCAACTGCTGCACACGGCAGTCCCCTGACCCTCCCCGCTCCAGGATCTTCTCAAAAGTGAGTTCCTCATCGGGGGTGCTGCCCTGCTCCCCCAGTGCTACCGCCCCTCAACCTCCATGGGAACGCCACTTCCTCTAAGAAGCTCACGCCAGGCCTGCTGCTGTGGCCCGCGATGTCCCCAGATACCTTTCTCAGGGTTAACGCCGTGCATTTGGATGACCACGGTCATCTGACCCCCCTGGCAAAGCGTCACTTCTAGTGCCGAGCTGGCCTGTCCGGCTCCCCACCCTGCGCCCAGAGGCTAGCTTGGTTCTGGGCACACAACGGGCCTCCTGAGGAAGTGTCGGGTGTCGGGATCACAGAGGCAGCACAAAGGGCAGGCACAGGACCACACTGCACTCCCATGGTCTATTTCACAGCAGCATGCCAGTGGTGGGGGGCACTTGGGGGGACATAGATGAGGGCACCCAGCTTGGGGAGGGGACCCTCCTTCCTCATCCTCTGAGGTCGGAGCCCCTTGAGTTTCACACTTTCGATGGCCTGGGGTCACCAAACACTTCTCAACAAGCCATTGAGCTGAAGACCTGTCATCTGGAGCAATGTTTTGGGGTCTGGGAGGACCACAAGTCGAAAAGAAAGAGCAAAGGCTGCTGGCTCTCAGGGCAGGATGGTATGTGCACAGGACGCTGCGGGAGGAAAGGGGCTGTGAGCAGGCCATCTGCTGGGGGCAGGGGGCACGCCTGCCACAAGCCCAGGACCCCCTGGTCAGACAGAGCACTGATGCCACCTTCCACCATCTGCACGCAGCCGGCCAGCACAGGCCAGGGAGCGGTCAGGTGTGCCTCACGTCTGGCTGCAGGCCTGTAAAAGCCTACCCAGGAAAGATGGACCCTTTCGTGGCTCCCTCCACCATGCTGATCAGAGGCCGAGCCCAGAGATCAGAACTTACCATCTTTCGGGAGGACGACAGCAGTCTTGGTAAGTGCCAAGACCTCGCACCTGTCCATGAAGTCTTTCAGATTCTGGAAACTCGACACATTCTGTCTATCTGTGAAGTGGGATGGGCATCAAAACCACAGCATCAAACACTCCAACCCTGGCCATCTGGGGGTCTGCACGCTGACCCCCTCCTTGGAAAAGTAACCCACAGGAGGCGGTCAGCTGCATGCTGACCCCACTCCTTGAAAAAGTAACCCCCGGGAGGTGGCCAGGTGCACAGCTGTCCACACTGCCAGGGCAGCCACTTCTCTACTCACATGGTGACCCTCTGACCAGCTGTGTCCTAAACATGCCCACCCTGGACTGAGACCTAGGACCCCTCCCACACCATCTTCCTCCCCTCCACCCCCCGCCAAGACTTTGGAAGCTACACCTGCCATCACCCTGGTGACCTCCCCAACACACGGATAGTCCACCATCTGCTGTGGCCTCTCACTGCCATAGTGACATCCCCCTCAAACGCTCTCCCACCCCTACAGGCTACCTCCAGGCCTGCCACTGTGATCTCCACATCACCACCCATCTACCATCCATCTGTCACCTCTGCTCAGCTGCCCCTCTGTATCCTCTCTGGCCCCCCAGGCCTCCCCTCCTCTCCCATCCCCCTGCCCCCCACTCACGGAGGAGTAGCAAGGTCCTGTGGGTGATGGCCACCCTCCCCAACTGCAGGTAGACCAGGCCGTAGCTGTAGTCGGTGGCCAGCACTCGGAAGGCCTTCACCCCTCTCACTGGAAGAGACCCCAGTGGACACAAGGCCCTGCCACCCCCAGCCCTAAGCCCTGGTCACCCGAGCCCTCAGACCCAGCCACGGTAGTTGTCCAGAGGGACCAGGTGCCACACCCAGCCTCACCTCCCAGGCTGGGCGGTCTGGAACCAGCCTGACCACCTACTGCCCACTGCTCTGGGGCCAGGACCCCTCCCCTGCCTTCCTCCCAGCCCCTCCATACGCACAGGTGTTCCTGAACACAGCCTTCTTCCTGTCCTTCCTCAGGGTCACCTCCTGTGACTGGCACCCCTGCAACCTGGGGGAGGGTGGGGACTGCAGCCTCTGGCCTGGAAATCCCCTCCTCATGCCCTGAGGCCATTGAGACCACCAGGAAAATGTCTAGGTCTGGGCTCGAAACCCCTAGCTCAGTGGTTAGGGCACCAGATAGACATGGGGGCTGACAGGTTTGAACACCAGCCCAACCCTGTTAAACAACAGTGACAACTACAACAACAACAACAACAACAAAATAGCCGGGCATTGTGGCGGGCTCCTGTAGTCCCAGCTACTTGGGAGGCTGAGGCAAGAGAACCACTTAAGCCCAAGAGTTGGAGGTTGCTGTGAGCTGTGATGCCACAGCACTCTACCCAGGGCGATATAGTGAGACTCTGTCTCAAAAAAAAAGAAAAGAAAAGGAAATGTCTAGGTCCCTCTCTTGCTCCCCATGAACCTGGAGATGAAGGGAGCCTAGGGATGGGGGGGGGACCTGGGGGTCTAGGGGGTGACAGGGTCTGGGGTGTTGGGGCCTGGGGGTGGTGGGGGCCTGGGGTGGCCTAGAGGAGGCCTCAGTAGGGAGAGCCTGGGAAGGTGGTAGAGCCTAGGTGTGGTGAGGGCTAGGGGGTGGAGTGTCTGGGGGTGGTAAGGCCTGGGAGGGGTAGGGCCTGGGGGGCAGCAGAGCCTGGGGGGGTGGGGCATGGGGTGGTGAAGCCTAAGGGATGGGAGGACCTGGTGGTGGTGGAGCCTGTGGGATGGCAGGGCATGGGGGAGGGGGCTAGAGCCCGGTGGGTGGTGGGGCCTGGGGTGTGGCGGGACCTGGGGGAGGGAGGGCCTGGGGCCTGGGGGTGGCAGGGCCTAGGCCTGGCGGGGACTGTGGGGGCCTGGGAGTAGTGGGTGGTGGAGAGTGGTGGGTTGTGGGGTGGGGGTGGATCGTGGAGGGTGGTGAAGGTGAGCTCCCAGAGTTTGCTTCACCCTCACATCGACTAAGGCTCTGATTCAGGGCTTCTCCATGGGACCAGGGCCTGAGGCACTGCACAGGGGGACGCTCTAAACACCCACTGTGGACTCCACCCTGGGCTGTAGGCAGCTTCTGCCCAAATCCATCCTTTGAGTTGTTGGGAGAGGGAGTGGAGAACAGTCCTCTTGAATTTTCAGACTGGCCAACAGGCCCAGCTTCCTGCCTAATGCCTTCCCTGCCACTCCTCCTAGAAGTGGGTGCCCCTTGCCTATGAGGGTCTGCTGGGACCACCACCCGTGCCCACTCACCGGCTAAAGGCAGTGACCACCTTGAGCTGGTCTGTCTTCTTCACCCTCACTATAGACGCCCCCAGCTTCCTTCTGTCTCTTGCTGGCAGGAATCCCTGTGCATCACTGGCCACGGCCAGAATGTACCAGAACCCTGAAAACTGCCCAGCGGGTGTTGGGGGAAGGGCAGGGGCAGAGCAGCTGCTGAGGGGACCATGCCCCCTTGAGGCTTTAGCAAGAGAACCCACCAGACAAGGGACACTTACCAGAGGCCCATCCGTTGCCTGCACTGGGCCAAGCAGGTATAGAGAGTCGGCTGTCCCCACCCAAGCCCCAGCCACCACAGGCAGGGCCTGCTCCCAGGGTCCATTCACCATGGTGCAGGAACTTTTTGACAGCCAGCCCACCCCCTTACCCAGAACACACCTCCCTGTTCTGTACCCCACTGCCCTCTCTGGGTCTCTCCACCCTGCCCCTCCTCAGAGCTCCGGCCCCTTCGCCATGTACCCAACGGGGCCCCTGTGCTGTGGTCATGGAGAGAGGCCAGGTGGGTGGCCTGCTGGCCCCGGGAGGCATGCTCGTTCCCAGATGGCTGCCCTGCCACTGTTCCCAGACCTGCAGGGCCTGGCACCTGGTGCCTGGCTCAGGGACCAGCAGGCATACGGCTCACCTTGTCCCAGTTGAGGGTGTGGGCCTCCTTGGGGTGCCACTCCTGTGGCTGGGAACCCTCAGCCAAGACCAGGACCAGCACCAGGACTGGTGGCCCCGGCCTCATCCTCACCCTCCTTCCTCAGCCACCCAGGGCTGGACACCACATTTAAGTTTCCTTGTGCCAGCTCTGTAGTGGGCGTCTGATCCACCCCACAGCCCCAAACCAGACTGGGCTGGGCCAGAGGGAGGGGGTGGGGGCAGTAGGTGTGGATCTGACCTCGGGCCCCCAGGCACTGAGTCTTGGCGTAGCCCCGCCACCTCAGATCTCTGTCAGAGGCCATCACATTCCCGGAGGTCACACTGAGTTCCAAGACTCTTACCCTCCTCAGCGCCCTGACCCTAGGTCACCACATGTGCCCCACATTTTACCCTGGCACCATGTCACCTGGGCACCCTAGGCCTCTCATCTGAACCCCCTAGGTGAGAGGCAAAAGGCCCAGACCCTTCTAGGGCAGCATGCATATGGGGAGTGCTCCAACAGCTGCCCCAGCCCAGACCCTCACCACCTCCTCAAGGGCCTCCCTCAATGGCAGTGCCCGCACAGGTGGCTGGGATGGGCCAGATTGGATGGGTGTGCACATGTGTAATGGGTGCTCCCATGTGCAGGCATGTGCCAGTCCCACCTTAGGGATTATGGTGCCTCATGTGCACCTCACCTCAGCACTGGCAGCAGAGACCCCCCACCCCACTTCCCACTCAGCAGTCCCTATAGCTTGTGCTTCTCCCAGGACTTCAGGCAGCACCCCCTCCCAAATGCAGGAAGACCTACAAGTACAGGCCTTCCAGGGTCCCTGACCCCTCTCCTGGAAGCAGCCAAAGCACTAGCCTAGAGACAGCTGAGCTTAGAGAGTTGGGATCCTCTCCCAGCCCATGCAGGCAGGGCCATCGCTGGCTGCAGCTCCCTTCCCCTGGACACTTCATGGACACAGTAACACCCCAGCCATAGGCCTGGTGGATATCAGTGCCAGCTTCTTGGAGGGCTATGTTAGGTCCCAGTGGGGGAAGCAGCTTCGGCCAGCCATGTCCCCAGACTAGCCCCCACCCCCCTCTGGGGCTGGAGTTTGGGTGCCCCAGGCCCAGAGAGACTCTGGTGAGGGGTCAGGTGCAGGCCTCTCATCCCAGGATGGCTGTAGGTCTAGTCGCATGGGTCCCCCTGCATGGGTCAGAGCCCCAAGAGGGCAATGACCCATCCAGCCCCTCTGACAGCCTGTGGGGCACTGCCTGGCTCACACTTGAGACATTGGTGGGTTTGCTGGTAGAATCACTTTATTCCGATCTGGATTGAGGGCAGCCCCTGACCGGCCCCAACTAGAGCCTGATGGCACTCTCCCCATGGGGCCACAGCCTTCACTGGAAACCGAGAGAAGTGTATGGGAACCCTGGTTCACCAGAGGCCCCCCCATGCCCACAGCCCTGCTGGGTGGAATGAGGGGTCTTCCCACCCTCCGGGGTGTGGGGCAGCCCCTCCTCCCTCACTGGGAGCCCAGGTAGTCTGGATGGTGGCTTACCTTGAGGATCTTTTGTGCACAGGTGACTAGATGGGGAGGCAAGACAGGCTTTGGACTTGGGGGCACCCAGTGCCCCATCTCCTCCCTTAAGCCTCACCTGGGATAGGGACTGGCCCTGTAGCCTCAGCCCTGCCTCACGCCTGACGCCACAACAGTGGCCAAGACCAGCAGAGGCCAGGAACTGACCCCAGGTCTGTGCCGCCATCACTCCCTGAACCACCCCTGTGGCCACTCCAGGGACACTCACGGTCCTTGTGCAGCTGGGCCTGCTGCTGAGACAGGAAGCCCAGGCCATCACTCCACTTGGAGAACAGCCCCAAGGCCTCCAGGCTGGCCGTCTCCGTCCGACCTGCAGGCAGGAGCCAGTAGGCTCTGAGGGCCAGAGAGGAGGTTTGGGTGGTGGCCAGGGAGAGGCCCAGGGAGGGACCCAGGCAGAGGCCAGAGAGGGCGCAGGGAGAAGGCCAGACAGGGGGCCCGGACAGAGGGCCCTCGGAAGATGTCCTCGGTGCAGCAACCCCAGGTGGTGGGAGCTTGCCCAAGAGGCCCCTGCTGCTACTCACTGTACAGCTCCACGGTGCTAAAGGCCTCATCCCCAAACTCCAGCTGGGTGAAGACCACGGCGTAGTCTCTGAAGTTCGTGCCCAGCACACGGTACTCCAACACGCCCAGGGCTGGAAGACACCCGCCCCACACACAGGGTAGACACAGAGGACCAAGGCAGGGCGAGGGCCACCGGGCTGGGGAGATCCTGTGCAGAGGCTCCAAGACTGACAGACAGGTATAAGGACGGCCAGGTCACGTGGGCCCAGCCCTGTCCCCGTGGGTGTGGGCAGCCCCTGGTCAGACACCGGGGCCTGTGCATCTCTGTGGGGCAGCAGCAGGCGTGGTCTGAGCACTGTGCACGGAGGCCTGGGGCGCTTCAGGGATGCACTGCCCAAGGAGGCGCCTGTGGTCGGCACTTACTGGGATTTTCAAACACCCATCCCGAGCTCCGTTTCAGCAGCTCCACCACATTCTGGTTGCATCCCTGCAGCCTGTGAAAGAAAAGCACCCCCAGCTCATGGTCAAGGCCCCAACACCATGCAAGGAGCCACCCCAGGTGCCCCAGAAACCTGTCCCAGGCCAGTCCAAGCATATCTGGGGGAGCAGGGTGGCACAGGAGGCCTGGGCAGAGCAGCCCCTCACTCCTGCCGGCTCTCCACAAGGAACGAAGGACACGGAAGGAGCCCCGGAGGGCAGAAGGTGGTTGTGACTCTGGGTGCAGGGCCTGGTGCCCCCTGAGCCATCAGTCCACAAACTGAACAAACCCAGCAGAAGTGCAGGTGTCTGCTCAACAGAAGAGTCTGGCGCCAATGCACGTGGGAAGCAAACCAGGACAGCCCATAAAAGCTGACGCCGTAACCCAGACTACTGTCCCTGCTTATGCTGTGGCCAGGCTGGCCCAGGCAGGCGACCTCGGGAGGAGGGGAAGGCTCTCCTCGTGCCTGGCTTGGTAATTCAGGCCGTGCCGTGCACCCAGCCTACTGGGGTGAATGCCCACCACGCCACCCACAGGCCTGCTCCCCTGGGAAGGGAAGCAGGCGCCGACACCCACACCTCGGCATGGCACCCTGACAGCACAGCCTCTCCCACCCTCCCCAGCACTTGCCGGCCGTGCGTGTGATCTGCTGTGGTGAACACGCACTCTGGCTGTGCTGGTCAGGGCCAGCCTAACACCACAAGGCCACTCTGGCAAATGGCCTCAAGGCCCATGTTCTTCAAGGATTATGCTATGGAAGAATCAGAGGTTCTCGGGCCCCAGGTCATGAGTCCATTCTAAGGAATATCTTTCAACAGGAAGCCCACAGCAGGGGCAACCAAGGACAAGAGCACACAGGCAGGGTGGTCAGAAGCTGCACCAGCCGTGAGATTGAAAGCGTGAATCCTACCCAGAGGCCAACCAGGCCCAGAGTGTCAGCGGCACAGACAGGAGTAGCAGGGCTGCGGACCTGCGGGGCAGAGCAGAGCCCAGGGCTGCAGAGGTAGCAGGAGCTGCAGGGGCAGCAGGGGCTGCAGCAGCAGCAGGGGCCGGCCTGCAGAATCCACAGGGCCTTGGGACTAAGCCTGTGGAGTCTGTGGCCACAGGCCCCCACCAGGGAAGGCCTGGCAGGACCCAGCACATGGGCACTGACTCGCTCACCCGTGCCGAGAGGACAGTAGCTTCAGGTTGTTCTCTGGAGTGAGTGTCACCACAACCCCCTCGATGTCCTTCACATCCTTCTCCACAGCAAAGCCCCTCTCACGGGAGGCCACAGCAAGGACATACCAGGGCCCAAGAAGCTGCATGAGGGCATACCACGGCCCGAGAAGCTGCATGAGGTCAGGTCAGAGCCAAGAGGGGCACTGGGAGTGTGCTATGCCCGTCCCGTCTCCCCTGCTTCCTTAGACCCGGAATGTTCTGCCCCACAGGGTGCCACCTGCTTAGGGTCCAGTCTCCCCAGCCACACCGCCTGGGCCCTGGGCACTGCGGCCAAAGCCAGAAGAACAGCCAGCAGCAGGCCTCCCATCCTCCCGGAGGTCCGCACACACCCCCACACACCACGGGCCGGGATGTTCAGTCTCTCCGGCCCTGGAAACCATTTATGTGGCCCCAAACAGTTCCAGTGGGCGGCAGTAACTGCTGAGACAACATCATGGCCTCTCACAAAGTAGCAAAAGAGGGGAGCAAAGCAAGGGTGGCCTCTGCCTGGCCAGACCCACCGCAGACCCAGGAGAGGCCTGGGAGTGTGCAGAACCCCTCTCAGTACACTGTGCCATGCCTGGGGCCTTCTTGCCCCCCTACTTCTTTAGACCCAGAAAGTTCCAGAATGGGCACCCTGAACCGGGCCACATGGCCTCCCCCTCCCTGGCTGAGTCTGTCCACTGCCAGGCTCAGCAGGAAGCCAGCGTCATGGCCCAGAGAGGGACAAGCAAGAACAAGCAGTCCTCCCAGAAACTGTGGTCGGGGAGTTTGTGTTTACATCACTAAAAGCACAAGACGTCCCAAAAGGGTTTTGTAAAAGGCTTCCTCCCATTCCTGACTGGGCCTCCCACTCCCAGCCAGCACAGCCAGGCCGTGCTGTTCCTCCAGCCCCCACACCGCCATCCGGGCTGCCCATTCTGTGACCTGGCCTCCAGCCCTGGGCCGTGCTGGAGCAGAGGTCAGAGGGGCTCCTCATGGTCTGTCTGAGCCCCCAAGCCCTGGGGAGGTGGCTGAGAGGATCCAAGAGTCCTTCAGTCATGCGCTGGGGCCACAGCCCCAGTCCCGTGGGCTTCGCCCATTCATTCACCCGCCATAATTCACTGAGGGCTCTGAGAGGACCCTTCTCGCCCAACATGAAGCCAGATCAGCCCCTCACACAGGAGCTGGCTTATATAGGTGTGGGGCTGGGTCTCAAAACAGCCATGGGGGAAGGGGGAAGAAGAGTGACCCCCCCCCCAGGTGACAAGCAAAGGCCGTTTCCTCCAAGCTCAATGCAACGATGGTTCAGGCCATCGGTCACCATCCCTTATGACGGGGGAGACCCCCAGTGGGGAGGGGACCTGCTGAGCTGTGGCCCCGGAAGGGGGCAGCTCACCAGAGCAGTGGTCCTGTGGGATCAGGTCAGTGTGTGTTTGGCTTTCTCGGCATGGCCCTAAGTCAGAAGTGGAGATAAACCTTAGGGGAATGGCCAGTGATGGCTGTCCTGGCCATTTGGGGCCGATGGCCTCAGGGACTTCGAGGTAGCTGGAGGTAGCAGTCCAACTTCCCGACAGGACATACAGTGGGCTGGCCTCCACACTGGTCACCATAGGTGAGGGGTGGCTTCCTGGGAAGGGGCTGCAAGGTGGGGCCTGGACTCTGTCTTCACAGGTAGGCTGGCACCTTCCGTCCCTCAGTCACCATGTCCTAGAGCCCTGCTGGCCACTGTCACCCAGTCCCCTGGTCTGCTGCTGGCCCTGTGGGCACGGCCCTTCTCCTGGCTGCGTCCATCCTGCCCTTTCCCCAGCACAGCACCCTCCTCAGAGGCCTCTCCTCTCCCACCACTGCCGCGGGCCCACAGATATGTCCCATGGCTCCCCCCTATCCTGTAAACCAGGAGCACCTAGGGGTGCAGGCCCCAGAAGGCCTCAGGTTCCTGCTCAGAGGCTGATGAGGGCACAGGATAAGCCGCACCCCTGGAGCAAGAACCCCCAGGCTTTGCCCAGGGTGCCCACCCTGAGGACCCTCACACAGCACCCCTACAGTAGTGCTCAGAGCTCCCTGCACCCCGAGGGGGCTCCAGCTTCCTGCCTGCCAGGCCCAGAACCACATCCCAGGGGTGGATGACACAAGTCCCATGGGTCATCGAGCAGTCACAGTCCCTAGTGGACGCTATGGCCAGAGAGAAGGGTACGTTGCTATGTCCTCCAGGCAGATTCTGGTGGCCCTTGCCAAGTGGGATGATGGAAAGATAAATATGTTTTAGATCAACAGCTTCATGCCAATGGGAAGCACACCCTGATGTGAGACTGTCAAGAGAGTCTCCAGAAGGAAGCATGTGGTGCTAGGACCCCCACCGAGGTTAGGGTGACCCTTCTTCATTCTCCACACACATTCCCTTTTCTGAGGACCAAGCAGGATGGGCGATGACGTCTGCACATCTTCAGCAGGGCCCTCTGCCCTCTGGGTCCTCTAAGGCTGCCTCTGCACCGGGCTGATACCTAGCGGGAAAGGGACATTCGAGGAGCTCCTACCTGGCCTTCCCCGCCCTTATGCCAAGACGGCCAGTATCAGAATCCTGCCCCGCTGGCAGGTGTGCTCTAATGGGGGGGAGGGCGTAAGAATGGGGAGAGCAGCCACCACGAGGCCATGGATACAGTGGGCTCATGAGTCAGACTCGGCCCAGGTTTCCACAGGTGCTACAATGCCACAATGGCCACTCTGAATAGCAGACCATGGTGGGCCCCTGCACCCTGAAATACACCCTTCCCCCCAAAGCACGTGGGTATAAGCACTCTGAGAACCGAGGAAATAGGAGATGGGTAACAAAAGAAGAATATTGTGACTATGACCAGTTCCAGGAAAGTGGATGGTAGCAGCCGTGTGTAATTTCCTGCTCATTGGTCTATGATTGGATATACAGACCCTTCGTGTCTCTTTACCCTGCTTCTTTCCCAGTACTATTTCAGGAAAAGTGCCTGAGCCATGGCTAATGTCACAGAGTCGCCCCCCTGGGACAAGTGAGCTCACACTGGGCTGGGGGCTGCATTGTGGCAGGTGCCAACAAGACACTGCTGTAACTGGTGCTCTAGAGACGTCAACATGGGTGAGAGGGAGAGAAAGGGCAGGAACAGTCAAAAAGACGGGCCTGGTCGGTTTTTGTCTGCTGTCCTACTGTTATGCCCTAACTCCATCTTGCTAAGGCATCGGTTCTCAACCTGTGGGTCGCGACCCACAGGAACTGTATTAAAGGCTCCCGGCATTGGGAAGGTTGAGAACCACTCTACTAAGGACTTTGCTAGGGGCGTTCAACACTTCCCTTTAAAACAGGAAGCTCAGCTGAAAGAGTTTAGTAATAACTTCAAAATCCTGTAAAACCCCAGCTCCCCCTTGTCAGCACTCCCCTTAGCAGGTGTTGGCTCTTGTGAAATTCAGCTTACAATAAAGACTCCCTCTCCCCTTATAAAAGGTTTCTGCCCCTGCTTCTAGGGGTTGAAAGACTGAGGTGTGAGCCTGCTCTGGGGCCCAGGCTGTCAATAAAGGACCCTTGCTTAATTTGGTCTCAGTGTGCTGGTGTTTCTCTATTCCACTCACTTCAGGTATAACACTCCCACACGTTACTTCTGCCTGGGTGTCACGGGGTCCACACTTCCCGGACACCTTTGTGGCTGGCTGCCAGGAGCCCATCAGTACCAGGACAGGCAAGGTTCAGAGGGTGGAGGGAAGGTGAGGCTGCTTGTCCTCCCCAGGCTCCCAAGGGAGGGAACACTTGTAAACCACCACCTGGCCCCTACTCAGGAGATGAAGCCTCCAGGTACAGGAAAGCAAACCAGCCCTTGTACAAACTTGTAGCTATGCTCAGGAGCCCAGAAAAAATGTCAAGCCTTAGAAAAGTCCGTGACTGCTGGCCCCCCAGACGCCTGACAGAGAGGACAAAATTTCTCTTGGGAAATTCCAAAATTCCCATCCCAATCTTCAAATTAATTCAGTCTATTATTGTTTCAAATACATTTTCTACCCAAAACACTTGAGCACACTAGCACAGCATGGGTGAGGAGTGGGCCTGTGAGTACTTCCAATCCAGGGATCCCAAGACACATAGACAGTAAGGACAGCTGTGATTACTCCGCTTGAAGGGACAAGAGCCACCTTAGAAAATCTTCAGAGGACAGCTGGAGACCAGAAAAAGCGGTATATGTAAAGACTGTCTACGCAGCCCAAGCTGCCGGCCAGCTGCTGAAACTGAATCTCTCCATAGTCCTCCAAAAATTGTGATGGTCTTAAAATATATATATATATACCCATACAAATTATTTTAGAAGTTAGAAATTTAACATCATCTGTAAGTAAAAAATAAACACAAATTTCCAGCAAAAATCTCCCTTAGGGCTCTGTCTCAAGACTTTGTGGAAAGCTGTGAAGATTTCCAGAACTTCCACAGAGGCTGAGCACAATGGCTCACGCCTATAATCCCAGCACTCTGGGAAGCCAAGACGGTGGATTGCCTGAGCTCAGGAGTTGGAGACCAGCCTGAGCAAGAGCCAGACACTGTCTTTTCCAAAAATAGAAAAACTAGCCAGGCGTTGTGGTGGGTGCCTATAGTCCCAGTTGTTCGGGAGGCTGAGGCAAGAGGAGGATCACTCAAGCCCCAGAGTTTGAGGTTGCTGTGAGGTCTTATGCCACAGCATTGTACCCAGGGCCATAGAGTGAGACTTGTCTCAAAAAAAAAAACTTGCACCAAAGAAAGGCAGTGAGGCAGGAAGACCAAAGACCAGACTTAACAGAGCCCAGGAAAGGGAAGGTGCTGTAGCTAAACAGCTGCTGGAGAAGGGTCCTGACGGGGAAGGGAACTGGCCACAGGGAAAGGCCACAGGAGCATATAGCGCTACAGTTGGGTGCTCCAGAAAGGCGTGACTTCTGGGAGAGAAGAGTAAGGCCAGGGACAGGGGTACCACTTGGTACAGGCAGTGGAGATTTTAACATGCAGGCGAGACAGGGCGCAGTGGCTGACATCTGTAATCCCAGTACTCTGAGAGGCTGAGGTGGGAGGAACAGTTGAACCAAGGAGTTCAAGACCAACCTAAGCAACAAGGCAAGACCGATCTCTACAAAAAATAGTAAAAAAAAAAAAAACAGGTAGCCTGGTCTACACACCTGGACTACTCACTTGTCCTAACATTTGGGGAGGCCAAGGCAAGAGGGTTGCTAGGATTGCTGGAGTCCCACAGTTCATGACTACAGTGAGCTGTGATCACTCCAGCCTGGGTAACACTGTGAGACCTTGTCTCTAAAATAGAAGAAAAAAAAATTCAGGAGAGAAGTGTAGGTTCCTTTGAAATAAAAGAGAACCAGACTTCAAATACCACCATACCACCAGCACCATGATTATGGACTGAACGCTTGTGGCCTGACCCTGTGAGCCGGCGAGGAGGCAGTCACACTTAGATGAGAGATCTCTGTCCCATCACAGGAGGGCACAGTGGAGAGGCGGCCATCGGCCAGTCAGGAGGAAAGCCCTCACTGGAAACCAAATCGCCAAATCGCCCGGGACCCTGCCCCTGGGCTTCCTGCTCCAGAGTGGTGAGAGCAATGTGCGTTGTTGAAGCCACAGTCTGTGGTGTTTTGTTATGGAAGCCCAGGCCAACTGAGACACCCACACGCGGCTGCCAGAAAACTGCTATCTGCTAAAGAAGACAGACACGCTGCTCTTACAGCGGTGGACACAGTGACCCGGGCGTCTCGACACCAAAGCTGCCAAGCTCCTGCATGGAATGAACAGACTAAGGGAGCCTTTATCTGTACTTAGCCACTGTAGGAAGAAACAAAGTAAAAATCCAAAACTCACCGAAACAGACACACACACAAAAAAATAAATAAATAAAAAGGGAGAAAGAAATAAAACTGTAACAACACTCCGAAGATTTAAGGATATTTTTTAAAATCTTGAATGAGAAATTTTTTTAAACTTGGGAAGCAAATTTTCAAAAAGGAAAGAAATGAAATGAGTTGATGTTATACATGACAGAAATGAAGTACCAGGCATTAAGGATAAAGAAAACTTCCCCAGGGTCTCCAGGAAACATGATGAAATTAATTTCACAAGTGAAGGATGTAAGCTGACATCAGACTTTCTGCCAGCAAAGTACAAAGGAAGCCCATGGGCAAGCACAGGAGTAAGTCAAAACAGAGAAGGCATAGAAAACACAAAGATCTTGAGGTCGTCCATATAATTTTTATCTCATTAATAAAGAGTGAAACAGACATAAAAACTGATCATTTATTAGGCCACAAAGAGAGCGTCAGTAAGTTTCATGCAGCAGACACATTGCAAACAGCCTCCTCTGATCCCAACACAATAAAGCTCGGATATTTTAAACATGATATTTTAAAAATACTCTTGATAATTGTGAATGAAAAGAAAAACACAAACTGAAATTATAGAATTTCATTAAAATAAAAACACTATATAAACAGCAAACAGAGGAACATCATGTCTTAAACATTTATATCATTAAAAATGAAAGAATGGGCAGCGCCTGTGGCTCAATGGAGTAGGGCGCCAGCCCCATAAGCCGGAGGTGATGGGTTCAAACCCAGCCCAGCCAAAAAAACTGCAAAAAAAGAAAAAAAATAAGGGGGGTGCCTGTGGCTCAAAGGAGTAGGGCTCCGGCCCCATATACAGGAGGTGGTGGGTTCAAACTCAGCCCTGGCCAAAAAAAAATGAAAGAATGAGCCCCTCGGGAGGCTGAGGCACAAGAATGGCTTTGAGCTCAGGAGTCTGAGGCTGCTGTGAGCTAGAACATCCCATAAATTTTTATTTTATTTATTGCACTTTTCAATTCTATAATTTTCATTTTTGTTGTTTGTTGGGGTCCAGCCCCCACAAAACCCCTGCGTATCCCCTATGCATCCCCTGTGCTTGGCAGTGATGAGAGAATAAAGGCAATAAAGATAAGAGACAAAGTATGATAGAAAAAGGGTAAGCCCAGGGGACCATCGTCACCAGCAAGTGATGTCACCTGAAGGCCCTGTGTTCTGGGGTTAACTCAGTATTCATTCCCTACATTATCTTCAAATCAGCAAATGAATGATTATGGGGAAATGCCAAAAACAGCACTCTACGTCACCCTCTATGGTATTCACCACTTCAGTTTAGCTCTTCTTTAACCACTTCAGCTAAGTTGCTCTTTACTTACACTCCATGTTATTTATAAACTGAGGAATTGAGATGCAGTTAATGGAACAAAGAGCAAAGCTTAGAAGCAGTATGTGAGAGCAGACAGCGGGTTTGACCACGCACACGTTTTCCAGGGATCCCTACAGGCAGATAGGCTGACTCCACACCTATATCAGGAAGGGGAAAAAGAAGTCGTTCCTCTTATGTCCACTCCAAGCGGTTGCTCCTCTTTTACAGAAAGCCCATTGCATGTTCATTCCCAGCACATCTCCCAACAGCTCATTACTCCTAGAGACCTTTGTACAGGTTTTCTGTAGGGGAAAGGTCAGGCCTCAGTAAGACATTTCTTGTCCTTTTTCCCAAGGCCTGTGCTATTGTTGTTCAGCAGATTTTGTGGCCCCCATTATGCATCACGGTCTCCCTGCATGTGTGCTCTCTTCGGTATCCACAGCTGTTGGTTTTGGTGGTTTTCTTAGACAGGGTCTCACTCTGTGAAGTAGGCTGGAGTACATATCACTGTGACCTCAACCTCTTCTGCTCAAGTGGTCCTCCTGCCTCAGCCTCCCAAAGTGCTTGGATTACAGGCCCATTTTGTTCATTTCTATAGTTTCCATCTCTCTGTTGAGTTTCCCTATCTGGTTTCTGTTTACTGATTAATTCTTTCTTCATTAATTGGTTAATCCTTTAACTCTATCATGTCATTAATTAATTCTTAGCTTTTTTATTCTAACCACATATAATGGATGCTTTAGAGCTTTGCCCTCAAAATCCAACTTTATGTCTTCTCAGAACCACTTTCTAGCAAACCATGTTTTTTAACCACAGGTCATTATTCTGCTTCTTTGGCCCTCTAGTAACTTTTGTGCTGGACATTGTTGATGACACATTGTAGAGGCTCTGCATCCCGTGATCACCCTCAGAGTAGTGTTGACTTTTTTACGGACAGAATCGTGTCTGCCCAAAACTCATATGTTGAAGCCCTAACTCCCAGTGTCCCTGGTTTTGGAGACAGAACCCTTAGGAGGTAACGAAGGTGAAGTGGAGTCTGAACGGCATGGCCCTGATTCCCTGTGAGAAGAGAAGAGTCACTGAAAGAACCAAGCTGATTCCATTTTGTTAAAACTAACTCATTTTGTCCCACAGCCTTTCACTAATTCTACCTTGTCCCACAGCCTTCAATTTGCAGCTGCACATCAAAGGTGAATTTACGGCTGCATACCAAAGGGCCAATTTGTAGCCGCATACCAAAGGTGATAGGCAACCTGCTTCCTCCCCCACCCCAGCTCCAGTATGTCCGCCCCTAGCGATAACAGCGCCCACCCTCGGCCCCAGTAGTAGTAAATACTTCCCCAGGCTAATTAGCCCAGAACAGACATTGTCCAGTCCCTATCAGCTCTCCCCAGCAGTTCACCCAACACCCCCTCCCTTTGTTCCTTTCTGTACCCTTAAAACTGCTTTCCCCTCGGCGGTCCAGGCTTCTCTGCTCTCCTGCTGTGTCAGGGACAGAAAGCTCTAGCCGAGCTAGCTAATAAACTACCTCTTGCTTTTGCATTGGACTTGGTCATTGGGTGATTTATGGGGGGACCCTGTGATTTGGGCACAACATCACAAGGGAAACACACTCTCAGCCATGTGAGGACACAGCAAGGGGGCTGCCATCCACATGCCAGCAAGAGGATTCAGAAACTGAATTTTCCAGCACCTTAATCCTGGACTTGTACCCTCCAGAAAGATGGGAAAATAACTTTCCCAGTCTGTGTGTTTCACTGAATCAGCCTGAGCAGGCTAGGGCAACACACTCCAGGAAATTCAGTTACAGGCTGAGCCCTTCAATGGCCACAGGCTTTGGCCAGGCAGGTCTGTTGGAAATCACAGGTGTCCCCAAGCCCCACACCTGTCAAAACGCAACCTGGAGAAGTGTCTCCTATGGCTCTCTCAGGCCTCAGGTTGGGATTCATGGTGAGCCTGGGGTGTGCTCCTTTTCCCTGGCCAATGTCTGAGGGTCGTCAAGGTCCCTCCATGGGTCTGGGTCAACCCACATCCCCCAGCACTGCTTAACCTCTGCATCACTGTCCTCCTCAACAGTGAGGCAGTGCCTCCCTGGGGGAGCTGCTGCTCTCCACTGACCACCCCCTACTGTGTGGGCACCACCCCTTCAACTGACCACTCAACACAGGCCTGGGCCGTTGTTCCCCCAGCCAGGCCTGGACACCACCTATGTTCTGGGACTGGAGGGTCCAGACTCCAACATTGCCCCAGCCATGGAACCCTTCTACACAGGGCAGGGCTGGCAGGACCATGGCAGGGAGGCCGGGGTGTCCTGTGTGACAGCCACACCTTTGCAGAGTAGTCACAGAAATCCCAGTACTTGCTGGAACACCCAGAAATGAGTCCTAACCTGTCACCCCTCAGCCCCCACCGGGAAAGACCCGCAGGCAGTGGGTTGTCAGCAGGTTCCCGTCAGCACAGCCAACTGGGACACTGGGCCTGGGGTGATGGGCACACCACACTAGTCACAGCCCTCATACTGGGGCCACTGTCCCCCAAACCCACCCCATCCCACAGACATCCCCACCGGGTCCCCCCATTTCAAAGTTCACCCATCAAATGCCCCACCTGATCTTGGGGTGCCCAGGGAGCCACATGGGAAAGGCACAGGCACTCCCAGCCTGGTGGGGACATTGGAGCCCAGTGCTGAGAAGCCTGACCCAGCTGAGGCCCAGGGAAGTTCACCCACCTGCCTCTCCCTGGAGCCCTTCTCTGGGCTCGACGTGGGTGGCTGGCCAGGCTCCAGCACCCAAGAGGACACAGAGATACCCAGACAATGCAAGCACCCTCTCTTCTGTGACCAGGGAGGGTGCACCAGGAAGTCATCAGGCACTTGGATTGGTGCCCACATCCCCCAAGGCTCACT
>CAUYRH010034848.1:0-29826 GCA_963574655.1 Perodicticus potto | reverse complement strand
CAGTTGCTTGAGGTGTCCCATTAAGTTGTTAACTTCTTCTCTTTCCATTCTCTTGAGGAAGGCTTGCAGTGCTATAAATTTCCCTCTTAGGACTGCCTTTGCAGTATCCCAGAGGTTCTGATAATTCGTATCTTCATTGTTGTTTGTTCCAAAAATTTTGCGGTTTCCTTCTTAATCTCATCTATGACCCATCTATCGTTCAGCATAATGTTATTTAGCTTCCATGTTTTTGTTTGAGTATGCAGATTCCTGTTATTGTTCAGTTCAACCTTTATTCCATGGTGGTCCGAGAAAAGGAATAATTACTATTCTTTTAAATTTGCTGAGGTTAGCCTTGTGGCCTAAGATGTGAACAATTTTGGAGTATGTTCCATGGGCTGAAGAGAAGAATGTGTATTCAATTTTATTAGGATGAAATGTTCTATAGATGTCTGTTAAATCCAGTGTTGAATAGTTAAGTTTAAATCTAAAATTTCTTTCCTTAGCTTCTTTTTGGAGGATCTATCCAACACTGCTAAAGGAGTATTAAATTCTCCAACTACTATGGAGCTGGAGGAAATCAAGTTGCTCATGTCTATTAGAGTTTTTTAAACAAATTTAGGTGCATTCTTGATGGGTGCATAAATATTAATAATTGAAATCTCATCATATTGAGTATTACCTTTAACAAATATGAAATGACCATCCTTATACTTCCTTATTTTGGTTGGTTTAAAGTCTATTGTATCTGTGAATAAGATTGCAACACCTGCTTTTTTCTGTTTTCCATTTGCCTGGAATATAGATAACCATCCCTTCACCTTGAGTCTATATTTATCTTTTAACGTAGGATGAGATTCTTGTATTCAGCAGATATCTGGCCTGAGTTTTTGTATCCAGTTAGCCAACCTATGCCTCTTTAGAGGATAATTTAAACCTTTCACATTAATTGAAAATATTGATGAATCTGTAGAAAATCTAGTGGACATTTTTCATCTTTTCATCACTGTGGAAGTTGGAATTTGGTAAGAAGTTCCTGGGTGAGAAATCTTTTATAGTGGAGGATTACGCTGGTCATTATGGAGGATAGTTTTGAGAATATCCTGGAGAGCTGGTTTAGTTATAGCAAATTTCTTCAACATGTGGATGTCATTATTTAATTTCTCCATTGTGAATGAAACTCAGTTTAGCTGGATACAAGATCCTGTGTTGAAAGTTATTCTTTTTTAGGAGATTAAAAGTCAATGACCATTCTCTTCTAGCTTGAAAGGTTTGATCAGAGAGAATTGCAGTTATTCTAATATTCTTCCCCTTGTAGGTAATGGATTTCTTGTGTCTGGTTGCTTTCAGAATTTTCTCTTTCATGTTATCTTTAGTGAACTTAATTATGATGTGCCTTGGGGATGTCTTATTCGGGTTGAGTCATGCTGGGGTTCTGAAACTGTCTGCTATCTGAATATCAGAATCTCTTGGCATGTCTGGGAAGTTCTCTTTCATAATCTCATAAAGAAGAGACTCTGTGCCTTGTAACGCCATTTCATCATTTTCAGGTATCTCTATAAGGCGAATATTGGTTTTCTTCGAGTTATCCCAGAGCTGTCTGAGAGAATGATCCATTTTTGCCTTCTATTTCTCTTCCTCTTTGTAGGTTTGGGTGCGTTCAAAAGCTTTGTCTTCGATGTCAGAAATCCTTTCTTCTGTTTGCTCCATTCTGTTACTGAGGGATTCTACTGTATTTCTCAGATCTTTGAGGGCTGCAACTTCTTGTCTCAATGTGTCAAAATCTTTGGTCATTTGGTCTTTGAATTCCTTGACTTCTTGAGACAATTTTTGAAATGCACCCTGAATTTCTAATTCCAACTTTTCCTCTATTTTATTGATCTTGTTTGCAATACAAATTCTGAATTCGATTTCTGACTTCTCAGCCATCTGTTTATGCATAGGATCGTCATTTGTGTCCACTAAATTGTTCCTTGGGGGGGGGGGGTTGATCTACTCTGGTTGTTCATGTTTCCAGAGCTTTTCCGCTGATTCCACCCCATGATTATTTTGCACCATTTGGCTGGATGAGTAAATAAGGATAAGTTGGGTTGGGGGTTCTAGGAGTAGTGATTGACCAGTCCTTTGCCTGACAGCTGGGACTGGTGTCTGTACCTTTTCCCCTAGAGTTTTGCCAAGGACCCATACAGTGCTACTGCCTGCAAAACTGGGGGCCTTCTTGGTGTGGTGGGGTTAAGTGGCTCAGTCTTATTTTCAGCTGGTCTCTGTCTTACCCTAGAGAATCAGTTACTCTGTGTTGGAGTCTGAGCTGTGGAGAAATACCAGCAGTTAGATCACCACGCCCCCCACAGACAACAATTGGAAAAGGAAAATCAAACCTTCCCACTACCACACACCCAGGGTACCACTTTGGAAAGTGGCCCAGTTGAAGAGGTCCCAATCATTTGTCCCAGCCCGCACTGGCCTCAGTTGGAAGACTTGAAAAGTCTCTGGCAGCTAGATAGCAGGGGTCTGCTGGCAGCTCTAGTATAACTCACTCTGGTGCTCTGCGAACTTAGGAGGGCCACCCCAGCAAGTAAATTAGTCTGGGGAAGTTGATGCCTCCTTCCCCACCTTGCCCCTCTGTCACACCCAGTCTCTGGTAACCCTGCAGAGCTGTGATGCAGTTCCTTTCAATGAGCAGATGCTCTAGAGGTTTGTGCCTTCCTGGGTCACAGGGGGGTCTGTGGCTCCTCAGCCAGTCCACCCATCTCTGTCAAAGTTTGGCAGGGGAAGGTGAGGCCTGACAACCTGGGTACTTGATAGGGGCTGGAGTGATTCACTAAGTTCCAGCCCTGTCCCCGATTGATGTTGCTGATAGAACAGAACAAGTTCATAGAATTTTTCCTTTGTGGATTAGATGTTGGGCTGCAAATAGGTCTGACTCAGTCTGTGAGTTCCAGCCCTGTGTCTCAGCTTTCATCCCCTGAGGGCCAGGTGCATCTGAAGCAGAGTAAAGCAGCCTCCATCCAGCTTTCTCAGCACATGTATTCTAATCCTCCCACCCAGCTACCCACTCCCTACCCCCTACCCCACCCAACCCCTGTGCTCCGCCCCGGCCCGTACTGCTTCAGGCATATCCTTCACTCCCAATTCCTGCGCCTCTGCCACAGGTCTACTCTGCTGATGGCTATCACCAGAGAAGCTGCCCGGCTTCCCCTGGCCTCCCTGAGAGACTGGGAGTGTCTCCTCAAAACATCCCCAGGGGTGCAAGCCCCACTGCCATTGTTCCCACTGCTGCGGCTGCTGCTCCATGCCTCAGGAGACCTCCTCTACAGCTTGGCCTCCTCTTGACTCACTTTCCTTTTCCTCTTACCACTCCTGAGCTGGAAAATTAGCACACATCAGCAGCAGTCTGTGCCACGTCCACAACCCTCGAGAAAATGTCCAAGAATCTGGACTCTATTGGGGACAGACCTCCAGACCTCAGGGTGAGAGTGGAGGGGAGTACTGGGAATTCAAACTTGCAGGTAGAGAATATATACAATTTTATACATTTTTATGCCTGGCAGGAGAGTGCCATGGCACCCTAGTAGGGGAAGGAGGTCCAGTTTTTAGAGGCTCTCTTCCGTGGTAGGACGTGGGAGGATGTCAGAACTCTGCTGGCTTGTTTGTATGGAGGTATGGAGTATACTGCAAGCCATTCTCATGGGGGAGGGGACTCCTGTCTACTTGGTGATGTGTTCTGTACCTTTTGTTTGTATCCTTGGGATCACAGGTCGCTCCAGCAGGGTTGATGTGCGTTCTTCAACCTTCTCTTTGGCTCAGATCCAAACCATTGGGTTTCTTGCTAAATTTCTGTTCTTTAACTCTCCTTCCAGATGGGAGCCTCTTCGGAAAGCTGGCTACAGACCACCATCTTGGCTCCTCCCAATAATTCTTAAAGAACTAAAAGTTGACCTTCCATTTGATCCTACAATTCTATTACTAGGCATCTACCCAGAAGAACAAAAAATAATTTTACTACAAAGACATTTGCACCAGAATGTTTATTGCAGCTCAGTTCACAATTGCCAAGTCATGGATGCAACCCAAATGCCCATTAACCCAGTAATGGATTAACAAACCGTGGCATATGTAATCAAGGAGGAGTATTCAGCCATAAGAAAAGACGGAGATGGCTCAGTGCCCATAGCACAGTGGTTACGGCACCAGCTACATATACTGAGACTGGCGCGTTTGAACCCAGCCCAGGCCAGCTAAACAACAATGACAACTGAAACCAAAAAAACCTGGGCGTTGTGGCAGGTGCCTGTAGTACCAGCTACTTGAGGGGCTGAGGCAAGAGAAACGCTTAAGCCCAAGAGTTTGAGGTTGCTGTGAGCTGTAATGCCACAGCACTCTACCAAGGGTGACATCATAAGACTCTGTCTCAAAAAAAAAAAAAGAAAAGAAAAGATGGAGACTTTACATCTTTAATATTTACCTGTGTGGAGCTAAAACACATTCTTCTTAGTAAAGTATCTCAAGAATAGAAAAAAAATATCCAGTACTCAATACAAATATGAAACCAATATATAAACGACAGACCCACATGAATAATAAAACAAAAATATAGTCTACCAAGGGAGAAGGAGAAGGAGGGAGGGAAATTGGGAGGATCTTAACCTAATGTGCACAATGTGAGAGTATCCAGCATGCCTCCTAGGTGAAGGGCTCAACTACAACTTGAACTTTACCTTAGAATTGAAAACAATGCAACCTAAAAATTTATACCCTCATATTAATTTGAAATAAAACAAAAACAAAACAAAAAAGATAGTGTACATACTTTAATAATTAGCTTTATAAGAAAAGAGGGAATATGTAATGATTTAAAGTTAAATAGTGAAAAATTTTGGTTGGAGGCATAAATCTAATAGAAAATTCATTTTTTTGTTGCGCAAAATTGCAGCTTTAAATGTGTCTAATTAAACAGACATGTTTTAAGGTGCCTGCTTCTCCATAACCCTTTTCTCTGGGACTGCCTATTGAAACTGCAGACCCCTGCAGACAGATTTGTACCATGTGACCTCAATACAACAGTTCATTGAATCAGGGATATGCATTGGGATGAAAATATTCAAAGCTTTAACCAATTAGTGATCAATCGTATTGCTTATACTTAAATTTAGATGCACGGATATGGGCTGGCAAGGATTGAGAGTAGGGAATAAGATGTGTAATTGAATTACACGTACAGAGAGGCAGCCTGAGATAGTTATTTAGCCATATGCATGCCAACAACTAAGTAGGTGGTCTACAGTCAGAAACAGGAAGGTGGACACACACAAAAAAACAAAAGACCAAAAACATCATTAAAGTTGGATAAGAAAGCCTTTGTCTCCGGTTTTCCAATTCCTAATTTCACAAAACTACCTGTATTTCACTGTTTAATACCCTTAAAGCTGTCCTTTGAATCCTTAAAATTAATCTCCCTTCACTGGAGCTAGCTTAAACAGCTTTCTTGCAATAAATATCCCCTAAGATGCTTAACCACCTAGTTCTTATTGTCCTTAAAAAATCAGAACAAACCAGGCAAAATTTTAAAAGTTTTTTGCAAGTGATTATCCTCAAAATACCTAAGTAAACTCTGTGGTTCCTTCCAAAATAAATGAACCAAATTAATTGACTACGTCCAAGACACAAATACCTATGTTGCATTGCTTTATTGATTAAGAAATCAGGGCAAAGGAACTGATAACACCAAGTATCTGTTGGTGCCAGATAACCATCATAATCAAATCAAACTCAATAAACTAAAATGGAGATGGATCTGCTATTTGGTTCTTTGGTAGCACATGTTAATTCATGTTAATTAACTTTCATTTCTATCAGCCAAGAGTTATATTAATATAATACTGATTCTGTTTTTCTGTCTTCTATACCTGTTATGACAAGTATACAATCTTCACTAAGGGCCTTTTGTGTTTATTCACACATAATTGTGTGACTCGAATAGGTCTAGATAGTGTCAAACGTTAATGTACCAAAACAGAATTTGAAATAATGTATTTCCTTTATCTTATTGCATATCCAAGCCCTGGAAACAATCAGTATAATTGGCTACTTGCACCACCAAGACCTTCTCTGGTTCTGAATCTAATCATACCTTAGTGTACAGCACTTAAAAGTTCTCCAGACACTGTCCCATGCCTCATTTTGTCTACTTGCAGATGAGGGCATTGTTGGAGGGGCATTATTCAGATAAAGGCCAGGAAAGTACAGTCTATTAGTATTCTGTGAGCTATAGTAAGAAAATACCACAATATTGTAGTCTAAATAATGTAAATGCATTATTTTATATTTCTCACAAATCCACCCTGGTCTCACCAGGGTGAAAGCAAGGTATTGGCAGGGGTACATTCTTTTCTGAAAGATCAAAGGTGAGCTATCTTGCTCACCCAAGTTGTTGGGAGAATTGAGATGCTTGTATGACTGAGAGGCCCATTTTCTTGATGGCTGTCAACTGAGACCCATTTCTAGCTGTTACAGGCCCCCTACATGCTTTGGTGCATGGTCCCCCTCCTCCATCTTCAAAATCAGCAACAGAGGTTTGTCCTTTCACACTTTGAATGCCTCCTCCTTCTATGTCTCATCTCTCTAAGCACAGTTGGGAATCATTTCCTGCTTTTAAGGGTCCATGCAATTAGATTGGGCCCATCTGGTTAATACAGGCTATTCTCCCCATCTCAAGGTCCTTAACCTCAGTCAAACTTCCAAAAGTCTCTTTTGCCATAAAGGGTGACACAGTCACAGATTCTGGGGATAAGAGCATGGGCATTTTTGGAGGGGGCATTATTCTGCCTGCTACATTCAAGGAGGGATAATTTAGGTCTCAGAAGTTTCCTCCCAAGCACAAAGAATTACAAGTTAGCCATAATTATGAAGAAAGGGTTTTTTTTTTAATTTCAGAATGTTAGTGGGTACATATGTTTTATTTACATACTTTGTTTTTGTACAGGTTGAGTAAAAGTTGTAAGTGTGCCCTTCACCCAGATAGTGTGCACTATACCCAGTAGGTGTGAATTTACTCACCCCCTCCTCCCAGCCCCCCAATTTGATTTTTATTAAGATTTACATCCATATGTGCACTTAAGTGGTGATTGATCAGTTCCAATTAGACGTTGAGTGCATATGTTTGTTTCTCCATTCTTGTAATGTTTCACTTTAGAGAATGGTTTCCATTTCCCTCCAGGTTGTTTAAAAAGATACCAGCTGACCATTTTTAAGGCTGAGTAGTATACTCCATAGTATGCATATACCACATTTGTATTAACTCATTCACATATTGGTGGGCACTAAGGTTGTTTCCACATCTTTGTGATTGTGAATTGTGATGCTATAAACATTCAAGTACAGGTGTCCTTTTTATAAAATGATCTTTTTCCTTTGGGTATACACCCAGCAGTGGGATTGCTGGATCAAATGCTGGGTCTACTCTAAGTTCTTTGGTGTATCTTAATTACAAAGAAAGATTTTTAAATCCCGTTATACAAATAACTAAAATAATATTGTAAGAATGTTATAATATTTGTTTAAAGTATCCTAAGACCTTAGTAGCCAGAAACTCTTCCTAAACACTTCTTGGGGTCTTCTGTATGGAACATGGGAAACTGATCATAAATTTTTTGAATTCACACCCAAATTTGGTACCTAAAATAATAAAACTCACAATGTGTAATTTTACTGTATTAAGGAATGTAAAAATCTGTTTTCTAGTCTCTACATCCAAACCATTATGCCTAGCATTTTTATTTTCCTTCACAGCATCCTTAAATCATAAAAAAATCAAAATATAATATTTAAGCATTGCATGCACAATACCTTTAGTTTTCAAAAGGAAACGCATCTTTTCAAAACTCTCCTGTCTGTGCATTTTCATGCCCCTTCTGGAGTGTATACTCTCTGGTGTGCATATAAAAATCTTTAATTGTTGTTCCCAGTCCCACATTTATATCCATATCTCTCCCTTTATTTCCCTAACCCTAGTCTTCCAATCTTGCTTCTTCCAGGCCCTTGACCAAATAGCTAAGCCTTTTGCCACTACCATATATATCTTACCTTGGGCGGCTTCTCTTTTCACACAGAGTTAATGAGATGCACTAACCAAAGATTTGCCCTTTGGGAGGAATTCTCCCATACTCAGTCTCTCTGGTCCATCTCTTACTGAAGCTATAGTTCAAAATGGTCAATTTTGTGCTTACACCAACATAGTAAGTCACATGATCCATGAATCAAGTTCTGTTTGTGTTTGTTGGGTTTTTGTTTGTAAACTTCTTTCTTTGTCCACAGACCATAAGGAATGTCCATCATGAGTCATATGTGTGAGCTAAAGGATAAGTGCCTGAGCAACTTTAATAATTGTGGGTGGGAGTCAACTCTTCATGCAACTTGATGATGCCTCTAGACTTACCCAAGCCTCTCAGAAGCCTCAAGACAGTCTTCCATCTTATAATGGCTGTTATAATCTCACTTGTAGTACATTGATGCTATAACTCTGTGGATGGAAGGGTTTGATAATCTACCAACTTATGAATGGCAATGCTAGTTATATGGTCTCTTGATATCCTATGCTCAGATGCTCAATCTCTCCTATATCACAGGGGCATCCTGAGAGTATTTTACAAATGGGGTAGGGTATTTTGCAGAAGATTGAATAGCTTTGCTTCAGAATTCTAAGGTTCTGCCCTCCAATTCTTCTACTGGGACTTTTCTAGTGGCGTCTTTTTCTACTACAGCTATCTCTGACTATCTCTGATAGTTCATGTGACTCAAGTAGCAGAGATACTTGCACTGCATCCTAGACTCCTAGACCTGCTATGCAGGCTTCTCTTGCTCTGGATCCCACTCAAAACTAGCAAATATTTGCCTCACCAAAAAAATGATCATAGCAATATTCTCAAGTGCTACTTCAAACAACAACTGAGGCATACCAAGAATGCTGCTTCTCCCTTTATGGTCAGAACTGCCTTTTCTTTGGAGAGGATGTCTCCGCATGCTTCAGCTCCTTGAACTCCTAACATCTTCACCAATGTGGCAAATCCCTGAATTTTTGTGGAATTTATCTCCTACCTTCTGAGTACATGAGTTTATCAAGGTAACCTGAGGGTTCATCTTGCTCATCAGGTCTGTTTAACACATTGCCATCAATATAGTGGATGAAAATAATGATCAGAAGAATATCTTGCTTGTCCAGCTCCATTCTGATTATGTGGAGCAGCAGACAGAAGAGTTAACAGTGATCTGAAGACAGAATGTGACAAATACTTTTGACTGTTCAATGTGAAAGCAAATCACTTCTTGTGAATGGAAAGAATGCATTCACGAACTCAATAACTACAAACTGTGTAACTATTAGAGACTTCACTTGGGACTACTACTTGGTTAGGTACATACTACCATATGTTATGATGTATACTATATGACACATATAGTATTTTACGATACCATAGGTTCTACTACTGTATGTTATGATTCATCCAATTTTTGTGAATTTTAGACTAGTAAATTTAATGAAGCTGTAATTGACACCACAATACTTCATCATTTAAGTCTCTGAGTATGGCACTAATCTCCATCATTTTCCTGGAATGCATTATTATTTGACTTACTGTACTGGCAGTAATAGGAAGGGGACAGACTTAGGGATTTCCACCTGGCCTTTCCTTCTAAAATAGCTTGGATTTAAGTGGTCAAAGAACTAATGTGAGTATTTAATTATAAACATATATTTAGGAACTAAAGAAATGACGTCCAGGTGTGTCCATTGACCTAATGGATCCACAGTGAGATGGATGTGGGCTAGAATTCTATGTATTACTGGGGACCCTGATATGCCCCTTTTCTAACAAGGGGTCAATGATGGTTCTTTGAGATTTCTGGTGCCAGTGTCAATTCAAATCCTGTATCCAAAAGCCCTCTAAAGGTATAGGTATTCTCTTTTCCCTAGTTCATTTTACCCCAGTAGATGACTGCAAATGTCTTTGGAAGAAGGAATGGGAAAATCCAATGAACACATTACTGTATACCTTTTCCCTATGTTGTAGGGTTCCTCATCAGGATACAGACTCTACTTTAGTTGCTGGATTCTGGGTACAAGAATTAGTTCAGATACAGAAATTGGCTAAGGGATCATGACTTTTCGTTGGGCAGCTAATCTCAGCCTTCTCTCACCTCTCACTGATTTTTTTTTAGAAATATATTTAGTCTTAAATAAAGTCTAGCCTTGGCCTGACCCCTGTCGCTATGGAGACTCTAGACGAGCACTACCCAGTGGAAGTATAACATGAGCCACATATGTAAAAACAAAACGTAAATTATTTTTAATATACCTTATTTAACCTGAAACCATACAAAATACTATCATTTTAACATGTAATGGATATAAATGAAATCATTAATGAATATTTCACATTCTTTCCGCCTTATTAGTAAGTCTTGAAAGTCAGTGTATATTTTACAGTTCTGTCATGTCTCAGTTCAGACTAGCCATCTTTCTAAGGTTCAGTAGCTGCCTGTGCTCAGTGCTGTGTCAGATGTCACACATGCAGGCTTTAAATTTGACTACAGAAAGTCCTACTTTTAAGTTAACGGGACTTTGGTACCTTCACATCAGTTAATCAAGAGGAGAAGTGAGTGTGAAACTTCCTACACAGCTCTGGAGAGGCAGCTCTTACCAGTCAAAGCCAATTCTTTGAAGCCAATGATGTTGAAGAACAGCACTATCAGCTGTTAGAGAGTGGGTGCATTGGCTGGAGAGGGGGATCTGGGTGGAAATCTACAGTGTCTAATACAGTTTATCTAAGTTAGCTAAAATCATTTCTATAACTTGCTCCAAAAACCTTAATATATAACAGAATGTTGAAATGTGACTTTATCTCATGCTCTTATTTTTAAGAAGCCTTCCTAATGTGAGCTACCACCCAAAGCTGCAAATGCTGGGCTGTTCTACTAAATGCAGAAGAAAAAAATAAAGCAAACCTAATTCCTCCATCTGAGTAAGATTTCCAAGTACAAACAAACTCTTAAGTTAAAACTATTGCTCTCAAAACCTGGTCCCAGCATGACTAGCATCTGGGAACTTGGAAATATAGACTCGGAAACCCTGGGCAGGGCCCAGAAATCTCTGTTGCAAGCATCCTCTTAGTGATTCTGATGAGAACCACCCAGTTAAGTGCATGTCCCTTTGGGAAGGCAACTTCAGCCCTAGCATAGCAAAATATTTGACCCCATTAAAGAAGACAGACTTTCAGGTTTTTGTATATGATGCATTCATAATTAAGATAGTGCAACTTACCACTTCTGTATGGTAGAATGGTTGAGGCTAGTGTTCTATTTTGAGAGTTTATGGAATAGGGAATTACTTGGAATTTTTACCTGATATATTTCTACAGGAAAGTGCAGCCCAGTATGACACCTGCTGGTGCAGCCAACCTAACACAATGTGACAGAGAAACAGAAACAACAGCCAAGGAGCTATCCTAAGCCCTCTGCCAACATGTCCTAGATTTGCTAAAATTCATAGTCAGGTAAATCTGCAGAGTTAACAAAGTGCTGATTGGTTTTTCTGTCTGGGGACACAGGTCTCCCAGCTAACTCACAAATAAGCTACTGCCCAAGAGAGAAAATAAGTTCAACTGGAGGTCAAACACTAAAAAGGCATCAAAACCCTACACATAGAAGATTGAAATGGGATTCGTACCTCTCACCACTCCTAAAAATTAATTCTCAATAGATAACAGACTTAAACCTAAGACATGAACTATAAAAGTTCCAGGATTAAATGCTGGGAAAACTTTTATAGATATTGACCTAGGCAAAGTATTCATGAAGAAGACCTCAAAGATAATCACAAAAACCATAAAAATTAACAAATGGGAAATGATTAAATTAAAAAGTTTCTGCACAGTCAATGAAACAATAGAGCAAATAGACCACTTGTAGAATGGGGGAAAATATTTGCGTGCTGTACATCTGATGAAGGAGTGATAAGCAGAATCAAAGAACTCCATTAAAAAGTGGGCAAAAAACATTAACAGAAGGTTTTCAAAAGAAGATAAACTAATGGCCAATAAACATGAAAAAATGCTCAAATGTCTCTAAATTATCAGGGAAAATGCAAATCAAAACCACAACAAGTTATCACCTAAAAGCCCAGTAAAAAGGGCTTTTATCAAAAAAATATCCCAAAGCAACAGATGCTGACTTGGACTTGAATATGGAGAAAAAGGAACACGTACACACATCATTTGGAGGGACTGCAAACTAGTACAACGTCTATGGAAAGTTGAATGGACATCCTTAAATAACTAAACGTAGACCTACCATTTCATCCAGCAAACCCACTACTGTGTACCTGCCCAAAGGAAAATATGTCATTTCATTTAAAAAAAGACGCTTGCACTTGAATGTTTATTGCAGCATAACTCACAACTGCAAAGATAAGAAATCTGCCCAAGTGCCCATCAATACACATGAGTGTACTAATAAAAGGTGGAACATATACACCACTACCCAGCCATATAAACACAGTGAACTAACACCTTTTGTAATGGCCTGAATGGAAGTGGAGACCATATGAATCTTCTAAGTGAAGAACCGAAAAAGAAACACAAGTAGTCACTATTAAATTGGAATTAATCTATTAATATCTATGTTGGTGATAAAACTCAATGAAAAGCAAGCAGATGAGAGGGGGCAGGAGAGAAAGGGTAAATTCACACCAATGGATACAATGCACGTTATCTAAGTGACAGGAATACATAACTTTGACTCAAACCATACAAAAGCAATTCATGTAACCAAAACATTTCTATGCCTATAATATTCTGGTGGGGGTTGTGGGGTGAACCAGAGCCAAGGGACCAAAAATACAATGAAAAGTGTCTGTATTGTTCCTAACTTCAAATAAAAAACATTTTATTTTTGCTGGGATTTTTGTCACTTACAGGTTAATCACTGAAACATTACTTGTTTATCACAAATAGTACAGAATCATGAGAGAGTTTACATAATGAGTTTAACTAGTATAATATAAATTCCTGTTCTTACAGTTGCCATCCATTAATATTTTGCCTCAATTCTAATCCACTGTGAAACTCTGCAAAATGTATTGCAAATGTTTGAAATATTTTCTCTATTCTAAATATTTACAAAAATATCAATAGGCAATAAAATTGTAACATACACATTTCCATATAATAGTTCTGTTACCAAATAAAATAACACTATTCAGCACAGGGATTCACTAAACACCAAAAGATAAAGGTTACTGCATGTACCTTGGCTTCTTAACAAAAACTAAAACATACTAAAATGTACCATATTTCAAAGCTCTAATGAGGATAGATGTGTGTATGTATGTGTGTGAGAGAGTATTCAAGGTGCTGGCTGTATTTATGGATTATACTCGTGACCCTTTCCCGTTATTGTACTATTCATGTGTGGTGGAACCCATTAATAGGAATTACATAAATATAGATCTGAATCTCGTTACCTCTATTTACCAGTTGAATGGCCTAAGCAAGCCGTTTAACTTCATTGTGACTCAGTTTCCTTCTTTATGAAATAGGGTGAAGATAATTTTTCATTGGGAAATTGACTTACTGTGGAAAGAAACAGAAATGGATCCCAGGTGGGCCAATTGAGATGACCATTTCAGTAACATCTGTCTAAATATTTGAATGTTTGACAAACTAAACTTGAACGCAGCTTATTTTGTGAAATCTCACATTACATAAAAAGAATCAGTATGTATAAATTAAGGGAAAGCATATATCAAAAATACAGAAGAGAGAACTTTATAATCATTAAAGTTAAATAGGCTGCACTGAATACTGAGAATGTCCTGTCAGGAAATCTCTAAGATTAGAAGGCCCGTGATCTAATACAGATGATTTCCTCAGTTAGGCAGGAAGGAGGAGTACATGAAACCTAAGACCCTTTCCAATTCTAAGTCTATATATGTTCCATAAACTTTATAGCTGAAAATCATCTGTTGATTTTGCTCCTATTGTCCCTTAAATAACTCCTTTAGGCATACTTGTATTTCTGGAAGTCCTCTGTCTGTATTATAAGGAAACTGGATATGAATTTTTGACCAGCTTTTCAGTTGTTATGGTAACCAGAGGAAAGGCTATAGCAGAACAGATTGGCTAGTGATTAGAGAGTTCTTAAATAGCAATTGCTGCAAATGAGGAGAAAGCTGATAGTATGTAATAATAATATCATTGCAGTGTGGCTGATCTATCACTTTAAAAGGAAAAATCAGGATGGGATATACAACCATAAAACATGACAGAAATTTTACTTATGAATGCTTACCTAAACAAAAGGGGAAAAGGTATAAAATGTTATGAACAGAAACTGGTGCAAGATTAAGGTTAAGGACCATTAAAGGACATTTCTTTGAATCAGTAAGCATGTTTTATTTTAAACACAATGATTCACAAATAGCATTGATCTTCAATTAAATGAGGATTTCAATGATTTGAGCATAACTTCAGGAGGGAAATACAAGTACGCTGGCTTGGGGGGTGCTTGAAGGGAAGTTAACTCCTTCCTATCTGCATAATCCCCCCAGCCAACTTGGAGGGAAGGAGAGGGTGATCAGTCTGCCTTAATCAAACTCACATACTGGACAAGATAGAGTACACCTAAGTCTAATCAGTTGTCAAAATAGGTCAAAAGGCATCTGGATGAGAGGGAAAAAAAAATAATTTTAATTTAATGGAAACTGAAATTAAGCTCATTTCAGCATAATTTTTAATAAGCTGCCCTGAATAAATCTTTGGCCACATGCTTAGCTGTTTCCTACGTAAAAAAAAAAGCAATTGAAAAAATAAAATACATGAAATGTAACTAGATTTGAAACTATTTCATGGCTGGGCAGAGGGATTTCTGAACTTTCTAAAACTGTGTACAAAATTGATGTCTATTTGCTTTCACTCAAGGAAGAAAGCCCCTAGCTCTCATTACATTTTTTAAAAGAACGGTGACACATTAACAACACTAAGTAATCTCTGAGTCACATAATTAGCTTTGGAAATGTATACCCTAAATCCTATGCTAACTCCAATATTTTTGTAAAACATAAAGGAAAAGAAAAATGTACTTGAAGCTAATTGCTAAAGTCCAGAAGGAATGTATGGATCATAACAGGGAGTGGTGCAACATTTTGCAATTGGCCCAGACACAGTAGCCTTCTCTCTTAAACTCAGCTCAGAGGAGAAGCCTTAACTGTCCCTAGGGGCCATTAAGGGCCACTTCAAGGGTAAAATTTGTAAAATTTGAAAGCACATTTCTAAGCTAACTGAAGAAGACATAAGAAGAAAGTAGAGGTGTTTTATTATATAACTTAAAAATAATGTGGACTATACCCCTAAGCCTATTTTACGGTCTATCCAGACCATTGGATTGCAGAAGTGCATATAGATAAACATAAATGGAGACAGAATTATCTAATTAGTGGAAATGAGAAACCATGAAAAAACTTCACAGATTTACAGAATTTTGCTAAGTTCTCTGAAACTGAAGTTATCTCTTTTCCAAATTATATCAATGCTTCTGCTTAAGAAAACAGCTGGGAATAAGAATAAATTTTTGTGTCATTAAACAAGATATTAAAAGTGTCACAGAAAAAAAAAGTTCCTGATGCACATGGATGCCGAGCACATGTGCTACTGAAAATAAATGATCTGCTTCTGCCTGGCTCAGCAACACAGGGGACCTGCAGTCCTTCTGGAGCTCTCGATCAATAGATCTAAAAGCACAACCACTACCCATTGAATGACTGGTGATTATTTGTTCTTTTTCTTTTCTTTTTTTAAATGTTGTTCTATTAAGAGGGGTGCATTTTACCGGGAGTGGGTACTGAGAACCAAGTGTCTACCCACTTGCCTGTTATTTCCTGACATAAAAATGGTTGGACGGAAAAAAGACAAAAGACCTGTAAACAGAGATTTTTCCTGAGTGCCATGAGATTTCCTTCACCAAAATATTTTCCAGTAAATTACAGAATATGAATTATCCTCAGCCCTACAGCCATGAGTGAACCTAACCCCATTCTATGTGTGTATTTGTTGCCAAAATCCCAAGCCCTATTTCCCCACTAACAAGTCCTTTTCTTTTTCTATGTAGACATTTTTGTTCTCCTGCTCACCAAGCCCTAAAGCTTCAGCACCCTACAGCTACCTGGAGCCTCTCTGCCAGCCCCAAAGCACCGGCCAAATATTGCCCCTACAATCCCTGCTCCTTCAGTCCCTAAAGGTGAGATTGTTCTTGCTCACCCTTTCTGCTCTGAGACCACCATAGTTCTCCCCAATACAATGAGAAATCTGCCTATCCCTAGTCCAAACACATCTATGGTTATTCAATTAGCATTCAACATTGTATTCTCCAGACTAAATATTTCCCACTATTTTCATCTTTTATTAGTCTGTCTTTCTACTTTCACCAAAACATCCATCCTAAAATATTAGACACTAAACTAGCTGAAACTGATCAATAAAAACATCATGATAGAATGTTTTCATGTCCTGTCCTTAAGTCTCTAACATTGCTTATGTATTTGATTTGGCAATGAAACATTAAAACATTTCAAACTTCCCTAGGCCATCATCCAACCTTTTTTCTTCTCTACCGGATATTGGAAAAAGGAGCATTGTCTTGGGCCATACATTAAATACACAAACACTAACGAAAGCTGATGAGCAAAAAATAAGTTCCATTTGTACTTTTCATGCTATCTGCCACCACAGATAAGGAAAACAACCCTTAAATAATCTGTATGTGGCCCCTGGGCCACAGGTTGGACACCCCTGTAAGAGCTTATACCATTATTAGTCCTACCAGTTATTTCCCATGTTATAGCTGAGTGTTCTATTTGTTTTTGTTTCTTCTTAAATTTAAAACTTTGGTTTGTCCTTGAGGAAATTAAGTTTTTTAATGAGCTTAGAAATTTAAGAGGGAGAAAAAATAATTTTTTCTTGTCATATTTTCTATCATACCTATCTCTCTTTGCATCTCTTTTTTTCCTTTTGCTATTTTATGATACTTGTATATTTTTGAACTCTGACAAAAATATCATACAATTCTTGAAATGTCCTTCTATACTTTGCCATTCAAGGTTGGACAATTAAGTTTGTGAAGTCGTCCTGGGAAAATGCTACATACTTCATTGCCAAACATCACAGGGGTTACCTTCAAGTTCTCCCCTTGGGAAGCCATGTACTGATGCCAGCGCCTCATCCACCCTTCAAAGCACTTTTTCCAGGATGAGTTCATGAACTTAATTGTCAGACCTCATAGACCATTTTTAGTGGTGATTCTTCTAGGACCCTACTGTTCTGTTTGAACAGGACAAGTTCCGTTTGTGTAATGTTTGTCCAGAGATGTCTGATGTGGTCTGTTTTCCTACTTGAGGGTGTTTCGTTCCTCTTCTCAGATTTAAAGCTACAGGGCAGACTAATGTGCTGCCCTCCAAGACGAGCTCCCAGCTCTCATAGGCTTTCATTTTGTGCACCTCTGCACTCCTGAAACAGCATTATTGCCAAACTTCACTGCCTGGAGCTGTATTACTTTACAAAACCTCACCTCCAAAATGAACTCCTCCTGTTTCAAACCTCACCCAAAGTACTTTATTTTTTAATATCACTCTATCCATATACTCTGTGGCATCACCAGTCCTGAACCACTTCCCCTCTCCAGTTCTAGCCCATATTTTTGGTGGAAATATCTTCAATAACAGCATTTACTGGGCAGGAAGGAATAGTATTTAAAGGTTGAGGGTATATCAAATGGGCAAGCAATTAAGCCCCTTTGTGGGAGAGCTGCCCCATTTTCTGAGTGATTCAGATCCTGTGGCTCTGGGTCCAGGAACAGGCAATAGTTATGGTAGGAAGGGTCCTCCTATTTGTTTGTTGAGGTGTATTCTATATCATGAATCAGACCCCACAAATGCCAGGAAAAGAACCATTCATATTATATGGTCTTAGTTTTTGGAGGCAATGTGAGGTAATCCCTTTTCTTGTTCATTTTTTTTTCTTTTAGTGGAAAGTTGGGAGAAATAGGAAGAAGCTATAATTGAGGCTGTAGACAGATATCATATTAAATGAAGAGTCTTTTCTGTAGAAGCTTATCTTTTCAAAGTGCTTTGAAGTTTAATCTTTTTCTCAAGCACAAATATTTTCTTGAATTTGGTGTTATCTTGGAATCTAATTACTATACATAACAGATTTTATTTTCCAAAGATGGACTTAAAAAAATTCACATCTCACATGTTCTTCTGCAATGTGACCTTGATATTCCCTCATGAAATGGAGGAGTTCATTTTTCCAGCCTCTTAAATCTCGGTTAGAATTGTACTTCTCAACCTTTCAAGTATAGCAGAATGGCACTGTTAAGATCTAGTTTTTTCAGCCTGGCACTCTTATTTCTTCTTTCTTGGAAAACTTTCTCTTGGGATACTCATCTGAGAATCTAGATACCATCTTATGAGAAGCCCAAGCTACATGTTGTCCCAAGGCAACAACCCCAGCTGAGCTCCCAGGGGAAAGCTGGAATGCACCTTTAGCCATGACAGTGAATCGTCTGAATATTCAGGCCAGTATAATTTTCAGACCATTCATACCACAGCAGCCATATGATTTCAATTACATCTGAAATTCAAAGTAAGATCCCACACTACCCACAGACCTATGACAGAAAATAATAATTTTGTCTTAAGCCACTAAGTTTCAGGGTGATTTGTTAAGCAGTGAGAGATAACTAGAATACCACATCAAATTGTCAAATGGAACTGGATCCTGTGAATCATCACCTGTTATCGTCTCCTCTAGCTGATCTTGAGTTATTGTAATAGTACCTTTTTGGAAAACATACAGTATCCCAACGTAACTTTAAGATTAAAAAAGTGTCATTTTGTCAAAATTTGAAGTAAAGTGATATCTCTTCACATTTTACACACAAGATAAGAAAGGGTAATCTATGATTATTAAATAGATAGTTATTAAATGCTAACACATATAAATGGGAAAGTGAAGTAATCTACTAAGAGCTTTGGATTAACTATTTCTGCCATAACACTGATTCATTGCTTCAACATAGTCAGTAATTACTGGCCATATAGAAATGCTTTCTGCTAGTTCCATATAGTTTCTAAAGCATTTCTTTAACTCCTGTCTTTTGGATTAACTAACATCACCAATGCCAGAGCTTATATAATGTTGGTATATGTATGACCTTCTCAGAGCAGGTCTCCACTCATTGTAAAATACTAATTAATAAGCATTGGTGGTCTCTTCCTCCCTCCCTTGGTTTACCTGTGGGTGAAATATTGGAGTACATAGGATGCCAAGTTTAGTTCATTACCTAGCTCAATTTCCCTGGCTGTCCTTGGAACTAATATTCTAGGTACATAAATGCACTTTAATCACAACTTATAGACTAGCTCTGAGTAGATGTCTTCTTTTAGTGTCTTCTTTTAATTTCTGAATCATCAATTAAGTACTAAAAAGAGAAAATAAAACGATAAGGAGAAAGTTGGTTCTCCACTCAATTACTTGGTAAAACAACTAAAACCTCGTGGAGAAAGGCAGGCTAAATCCACTTACCATAAAGTAATGAAAAGAAAATTGCTCTCAGCATCCCCACTTACTTGTTCAAACAACTTCTAAAAATGAAATAAATGCATTGACACTTCTTGTTTTTTTAACAATGAATTTTCATTCACTACCAAGAAAAGAGAAAGGACATCCGTGTGTCCCTGAGCTGAGCATTTATGGACCAAGCATGAAACCTTTTCCTCTTCAATTGTTTAAAGTCAAGCACATTTAGCCAAAAAAAGATAGGGGATAGAAGAGGGCAACACCAGACACACACACAAAAAAAAAGCATAAGTTTTATTTTGTTTATTGAATGAAAGACTATTAACGATGACCTCAAAAAGAAGAATCATTCTAGAAGAAAGACTGGATTATCTATTTTCTCTATAAAAAGTGATATTGCAAAATAATTGTCATAGGATGAGGCAACCAAATAGTATGCAAATAGAAAAAAATAATTATTATAAAGATTTTTAGGCAATTGCTTAATTTAAAAAGTCATTTTTTCTGTACTTTGCTGTAGTAATAATGTTTGTCACCTTCTAAAAATTTGTACTTTTTTAGTTTCTCTTATCATTTTAGATATTAATGTTCTCTTGTATGTCAAAATATTACTTTTAAGTAACTTATTTATTAAATAACATGGATTTTTATAATTCATTTTATGTTTCAAAGCATGGGGTTCTTTACCTTGAAAGAAAATTACATTTTTAATAACAAAGAAGCAAAAGTCAAATAGCAGAGAGGCAATAAAGGTCACATAATAACACATAACTTCTTCCTCTTTAGAGATGAATGAGATTTGATATGAACAATTGCTATGGCCAAAGAGAACCAGTATACTCATTTACCAAGTTCATCTCTGCCCCTAGAAACAAGAAACCAAGAAATAATTAGGCCTCACCCAAATGATCAGAAACAAAATAGTAGGTCAATGGTTCCTCAGTTAAAAAATGGGAGTGGATATCTGGGAGAAAAAAATAATACCTGCCTACTACATCTACACTTGAGAAACTACAGACTAGAATGATAAGGCATAAATACCTAAACAAATAGTATGTATCACTTGGTCTCTCTCTCTCTGCGTCTCTGCTGCTCTTTCTCCCTATCTATCTATACATCTATCTAATTACATACATAGACACACACACACACGGGCACACACAGTGGTGTGATGTTACATATTTAATTGGCTCTATAAGAAAAAAAAATTCCTAATTTATAGTATTTTCCAATTTACTTGGTAGATGCTTCCACTATAGCTGATTTGAGTGTACCAATGTGATATCACCCAAAGCAGAATTGGGAACAAACTCACTCACATGTTCTGCTTTTGTAAGCCAATATGAACTGCTTCCAGCATACTTCTGTAATAATTAGTGATAAGATGAGAGAAGTTACTTTCACTCTGAGAGATCAGATCAGGTGTGATGACTAGAATTTTTGCAAACTGATTATATGTGTTGTAGAATTTAAAAAAAATACAAAGGCAGACCAAAGAACCAGAGTTGACTGAGAGATATTTAAGACAACAAAAAACTGTTTTTAAGTGTTTCATTTGTATTATCTTGAGTAGCATCGTAAGGGAGCATTGACCTAGCATGTCATGGAGAGGAGTGGTTCTGGTGAAGAAGAAGATCCCATAATTAAAATTTCAAATCCATTTTAATGCTCTATCTTCCAAAATCATTGTTTTACTCTCAACTCCTCTAACATTAGACCTGATTTATGTATAACTATGAATAAACTACAGCCACTTCAATTTTTTTTAAAAATAGCCATTTTGCCCCAAGAGGAATGCACTGGGAGATATAATTGGGATATGTGCAATTAAAACACCGAAGAGATGATGCATAAAGAAGTAATATAGACTTCTGATTTCAGTTTTGACATAGAACTTGAAAGTCATCACTCCTGTCCCTACCAGAGTTAAACAAATGGAAAACCAGTGACTTTTCCTGGACTCATCAGGGAATTGAGGTCAAACCACTACCCAAACTCCGACAGGAGAAAGATGTATCTAGAAGTTCACAGCTGAGATCTGTTTACCTGAAGGAAAAGCTGCTCAATCCATACACTGGTAGGAAAACTTAAATAATAAATTTGATGGCTTGCTGGAGGCTGAAAGTGGACTAGTATGATAGTGAGAAACTTGTAGAGGCCACAGTCGTAGGGCAGATCCACACTTCCATGGGTTTACGTCCAAGAATCCAACAGGTTTGCACAGTGAAGATTTAAGAAAGATATCCTTATGGGATCTGGCAGAGAAGGGAAAGAATAGTCTATGAGGTCGGGTGTGGTGACTCACGCCTGTAATCCTAACACTCTGGGAGGCTTAGCTGGGTGGATGGCTTGAACTCAGGAGTTTGAGACCAGCCTGAGTAAGAGCAAGACCCTGTCTCTACTAAAAATAAGAAAATAAGCTGGTTACTGTGGTAGGTACCTGTAGTCCCAGCTACTCGGGAGGCCGAGGCAGGAGGATTGCTTGAGTTCAGGAGTTTGAGGTTGCTGTGAGCTAGGCTGACACCACAGCACTCTAGCCTGAGCCACTGAGTGAGACTCTGTCTCAAAAATAAAGAAATAAAAATAAAGAATAACCAGTGAGAACAGGCCCAAAGTGTTCTCCATAACAAAGGCTAACTCAGTAAGGGAAGAGACTATTAGAACCTTAGCCCAGCTGGGGAAAGGACATTCCTGAGCTTCCTGCACTCTCTAGCCTGTCTGTTTCACCTGAGTGGAAAAATAAAGGCTTTACCTTGTAAAAATAATTGTGAAGGTCATAGATAAGAGATACAAACTCAATAATTATATTCCAGAATGCCTTTCTCACCCCAATACCATACTGCCACCTCAACAGTGCCATAGTTTAAGAACAGTGAATTATAGCTGAAGAGCTACAAGCCACACTTTGGCTGGGTCTTGTTTTTTGGAGGAGGAGTCTATTGGAAAGTGAAAGTCAAGAGGGGAAACAAAACAAGGACACCAGTGGAATCTGAAAGCCTTAAAACCCTTAGCTATGGCAAACATTAAACACAGCCCAATTCTAGCCAAATTATCATACATTCTTACAGTCAAGGCTTGTTTACCTTAGTTCCTATTCCAGTAAAGACACATCAGGCTTTCAACAAAAAGTTACAGAGCACACTAAAAAGCAAGAAAAAAAGCACAATCTGAAGAGAAGAAGCAAGCACCAAAACCAGACTGAGATATGACATGAAGGTTGGAATAATCATAAAAAGAATTTAAAATAATAACTGTGATTAATATGTTAAGGGGTCTAATACAATAGCAGACAATATGTGAGAACATACGAATAATCGAATAATGCAAGCAGAGAGATGGAAACACATTTTTTTTGCAGTTTTTGGCCGGGGCTGGGTTTGAACCTGCCACCTCCAGCATATGGGGGCCGGTGAGCCACAAAGAGAAATGGAAACGCAAAGAGCCACCCGAAATGGAAACTCTTAAGAAAGAATCAAAGGAAGATTCTAGAAATTAAAAACCCTGTAACAGAAATGAAGAATGCCCGTGATGAGTTTCCAGTAGACTGAACATAGCCAAGTAAAGAATCATGCAGTGTTGCAGATAGGATAAGGGCGAGATCTAAGCAATGGCCAGGTCAGCTCTTGCTGAGAGCCCAAAAAGGCATTCATTTACTACCTGGTAGTTTCAGGGACCATTACAATTTCTAATAAAAAGTGAAAATGGGATGGAGTGAGGAAAGACAAATTTGACACTTTTTCTAGCCCTGCTGTACTCCATCAGTCTCTTCACACTCCCTCCCCTTCAAACATAGAGCATATTTTCTGGGTCCTAAATTAGTCATTTATAATTTCGTACAAATAAGGCTATGATGTTACATTATATCTCTTGGAATATACTTGCAGTACAAGCTTTATCTAATTGTGGATTTAAGGCTTTGCCTCCTACAGAAGGAAGAGCAGACTCCTGAAAGGAGGTGAGCAATGGAGGGTCTCCTTGTGAAACCTGGAATGTCTCTCAGGCCCACTCATAAGGAAGCTCTGTGGGGAGTTGTTATATGCCTTTCTGCCAAGACAGAGGTCTGAGAAGAGCAATATTAGGAAGGTGAGTGGCAGGAGGCTGCAGCATAAAGAGGCAGGCTGAGCCTTGGGGACAAAAGAGCCAGGACTCCTGGGGTATCAGGACAACCTCATTAAATTATTAAATCCAAAGACAAGAAGAACCTGAAGACAGTTTGGGGATGAAGTCAAGAGTGAGAATATCAAGTTCTATGTGCAGAGCTTACATAAATTTGCATTGTTCAGCTGACAAAAGAGATAGCAATAAGAATTTTTAACGTCATAAGTAAAAAGAAAATGGTGATCAGCTAGTCCTTTTCCAGAGGACAGTATTTAGAAGACAACTTTAAAACGTAATGCAATAGATTCAGAGCACCTACTGCTGCATGTTTAAATGAGTTACCCGATGCACAGTGGAAATAATCAATTCCTGTCAACTATGGATGGTTTCATTCTTTTCTGAAGTCCAGAGGAAGTACCTGGGCCAGGTCTAGACGTCGATTAGATATGACCTGGCCTGCACTCTTCTAACACTTTGGTTTATTTCATCAAGAAACTCTGGCAACTAATTTGTTCATCTGTCAAATGCAAATAGAGTGAAAGAAACCTCTCTCCAAAACAAGTAACTATGGGGATTTTTTTCCTCAAGAAGACAGTCTGTCTTATACCCCATCTTGATTTTTGACAAATCAAAACTATTACTGTATAACAGGTCCTTTCATCTATAAAGCAAACTCACAGTACACAACACAAGGACAGTCCTGCAGTGCTCTTCCACTGGAAACATCTTATTGATGTAAATGCAATTCCTGCTGCCATGTACTTTGAAAAGAGAAAATGTTTCTTAACAGCTGACTCACTTTGTTGACGAGCTTCAAATATAATACATCCTTTGTTGTGTGCGGATAATCATTATGGATTTGTTCAGAAATCCTTAATGGTAACTCTGTTTTTTATTAAAAAATAAATTATAGGCCCCCTCAGGTTTCTTCCAATGACTTGGTTTTATAACAACACGTTCATCTTACTTTTTGTCAATCTTCTCAATTTGTTGAAATTGGATTGTCATTTTGATTAATTATTTCATACAGAACCTAAGAATTTTTCACATTGAAAATGTTTTCTTTTTCTATGCTACCCCCCAAAAAAATTGTGATCACAAATCAATATCTATCTCTTAAATACATCCCTTATGACGCCTAGCCAGATTTTTATTTTTTTATTAAATCATATCTGTGTACATTAGTGCACTCATGGCTAGCCAGATTTTTTAAATTACAAATTTTGATAAATAAAGCAGAAAATTTTAGAAATTTTACAAGTCTTAGACTTGGTTCAAAAAATACATTCAACCCTTGCCCTTCCATTCTAATGAGGATGATACATCAAAGGGACAGCAAAGGAGAAAGAGGATCATTAAACTTCAACACGAAGAAAAATGTATGAATGTGAAATATTTATAAGCAGAACAAGGAGCATTAGTGGGAATAGGAGATGATAAGGATGACAACTAAAATGAATGTTACGGAAATAACCCGGCAAAATTATTTAAATGATTGTTCTCCATTGCTATGTGTGAATGTATACCAGGAGCAGAAGGAGATTAACTGTTAAATCTGGTTTATTTGCCATCTTTTTTAAGATTGTCTCAAAGAGGTGCTAGAATATTCAATGTCCACAATAAACTGGTCACACCTTGGGAATGCATAGGGATTAAGATATAGTATGTTACTTTTGTTTATAGTTCTAAAATGTGAGTTTCCCCTTATTTGGCAGCGTAAATCTGTCTGGTTAACCAATACAGCCAATATCTTCAGTTAATAGACACTGATTTAAAACCTACACTTACCCAAAACAAAAGAAAATGAGCAATTTTATTACAAGTTGTTTTAAACCCTGTGTTAGAAATATATATAATGGAAAAAAATTAATAAAAATAAAAAGCAGCAAAACATAACAAAAAGCAACCACAAAAGTTACACTCAATAACATAAAATAATGGAAAACATATAATGGATGGGATACTTAGCGCCCATGTCAACTCAGCTGCGCTGGGCTGCAGTTCCCTCATGACCATTTGCCAGGGAGTTGTCAGACTAGAGATCCGTAAGGAAACTTCAAGCTTAAAAGTGCACGACTCTAGACACTACTGTACGAAAATAACTAACATTTGTGCAGTTTTGTCATTTACACTCACACCTTACAACCACCCTGTGAGATAAGAACTATCCTCTCCAATTTACTAAAGAGGAAATACAACTGAGTAAAATAAGGTTGAGGAAGGTGACCAAGGTTCAGTATTCTTAAGTGCAGACAGGAGACTTGAACTCAAATCCACCGAGGTAAAACCCATGGTCTCAGGGCACCATTCAGTGCACGAGGCACCTGTTAGTAAGAGAGGGTACTCCTTTGATCCCCTACAGTACTCCCTATAATGTGAACCAACTGCAGGAAGGTTTGCAAAGCCCTTCATAATCGACAGATGTTCCAGCCCATAATTTACTGAGGGAATATAAGCTTTTGGACAGGAACTCCCATAACCTTCTGATTATCAAACTTATAAACCTTTGGGCAATGTAATGGAGAAGCCATCCCAACTCCTATCCAAAGTTAGCTCCTTCACCTGTGCTTCGGATTCCATCACTCTTGAGAAACTTACTGTCAATTATAGCTTCTCATCCTCTCCATCAACTGAGTCCTCATCAGCTTTTATATACATTCAAGGCTCTAAAATAGGTAAAACACTAATTTGTCTATTCTTCCCCTTAGAGTAACTCCCTTATCTTTCTCTTTTCTTTTACATGTTCACTTCTCAAGATGGTTAATAAAACCTCTTTTTCTTGACTTTTATCTCACTACTAAACTCACTACAAAGTGACTTCCATCCCTATTAATCCAGTAAAACCTGTCTCATCAAGACCCCGTTTGAGCAATAACCCTCAAATTTTTGTATTATCTCTGACTTCCTCTGAGTTTGACTACCTACCTTGATATTGCCTCAAATTCCTGATATCCATAACCTTTCTTCTAAAACCTGGTCTTCTAGTATCCACCAACTAAATGACTGAATGCACTAGTTATACGCAAGCCAAAGGTTTTTGAAGTCATCCTATCCAGCCATCACTAACTCCTAAAATATTTCACGAAATCCATCTGATCTCTCCATTTCCACCGCCACCACCAAGAGAAGTACCATCCTAGGTACTACACCATCTTTTCTCTGCACTACTGCAATGGTTCCCTAGCTGGTTGCCTAAAACTCTTCTCTGGCTACCCTCTAGTAGCAACCAAAGTAATCTCTTAAAATGAATTTTCCTTAAAATATATCCATATTTTCCTATTGCTCTTAGGATAAGGACAAATATACCCATTGTTGCCTGCAACACTCTGCATGATTTGATCACTACCTATCTCCCCCCTCACTTTGCCCTTTTCAAACACTCTCTGTTCCTGCCACACTGCCACTCCTTTTGGCCACCTGTTTGGGTCCTCCCAACATATTAATGCCTAATACCTAATATGTAGGTACTAACTAGTTAACAGAGGACACCTGAGATTCCCAGGACATTTGCAGAATCCATTCTCTTCTCCTGGGAATACCATGTGTCCTCTGTTAACTAGTTAATACCTACATATTTTCAGCTCTCAGTGATGTCATATGCATACAAAATTATGAAAACAATAGAGAAGGCATAGAACTCATCCTGAGAGGAAACCAAAGAAGACTTCCTACAATTCCTGGGCCTCTAGTCTGATTCATAGTAGAGCTGAGTCAGATGAAAAGGGAAGGAAGAGCATTCCTGGGAAGAGAACAATCAGAGAAGTGGGACAGAGAGATTGGCACTGTTGGAGAGAAAATCAGAGGAAATGGTTGAAGGAAGATGAAGTTGTTGAGATAGAGAGCTGTTCATACAGGGCTAAAAAGGTTAGTTTGTGATTTGAAGTCTATGGGAGAACTTTAGATGTTTTTAAGAAAGGAAAAAAGAATATTAAATTTGCTTTAAGGTGTGAGTTGCCCATAGTCACCAGTTAGCCACAGAATTTGGACTAAGACCTCATTTTCCTAAGACTCAGACCAAATGTCATTCCACAAACCAGGTAAGTAACCTAGGTGCTTATTAAAACACAGATTGCTGGACTCCACTACCAGAATTTCTAATTCACTACATCTGAACTGGGGCCTGGGAATTTGCTTTTTTAACAAGTTTCCAGGTGGTGCTGATGCTGTTGGCCCAGGGACTGCACTTTGAGAATTGCTGCACTAGACCATATCACTCGGTAATCTAAATATGAAACATTCAAACAGATAATGACCCTAAAAAGAGTAAAAAGAAAAACTGAGGCTCAGAAACACCAAAACTATGGATAACCTAAGAATCATTTACATATATTTTGAGAGCATTTTATTTTTTCACTTTGGGATGAATAGTAATTAATCTCCCTGAGTCTCATTTCCTAACCAATAAAATAAAGTTATCAAACCAAATGAGCTCCATAGTCCCCTTCAGTTCTAAACTTTTATGATCCTATGATTAATCTTCTTAATTATATTTTGCTAAGGTTTCTATTAAATTACTTTTTACTCCATCAGTACACATTTGGGTAAAAATAAGAAAAGAGGAACAGCCTAAGAGACTTTTGGGAGGTAGGTAAGAGTTGAACCAAGAATACCAACAAAAAGAGGCTGAATCATGAAGTTAAATACATATATACCAGTAACATATTATCAAGACGAAATTAGATACTTTGCTTAAATCCCTGAACTTTTAAATATTTAACAACTCAATTTTTAAGGCATCTTTCTAAATGAGTATTTATATCTAGAACATAATCCAAGTGCTATTTTCCCTTTACCAACATTGCAAACTATCCCTCTTTACCAGAAATGCCATCTTATTAGCTAAGACTCCCATGGTGAGACAAATTTTAAAATACCATACAGTAAACAATGGCCTTCCAGACTCTATATAATATTTATGAGAGGTCATTTTCTTTCCAAAAGAAACATCAAAAAAATGCTTAAGGTTTTACACAATTCCAATTTTCTTCTTGCTTAAATTTTGCTTTTTCAATTAGTTCTTTAAGACCACCAGTTTGTTTCTTTGTCATATTTTTATTTCTTACTGATCAGGTCCTGGTGATTAAATAGTATCCAGTGTTTTCCCTGTGAGTATTGGATTTCTGGCTATTTAATGCCCACTACATAATAATTGTGTTGTTCATGTTAAATTGACTGCTAGATTCCAAACAAATGATACTAACTTTGTCACAACCCTAAATTAGGAGAAATTAATATTGGGCTAGGGGTATGGTTGAAGAATAAAAGAGATGAGCAGCAATAACTCAAGACATATGGTATTATATGGTGGTGCCCGTAGCTCAGTGGGTAGGGTACCAGCCATATACGCCGAGGCTGGCAGGTTCGAATCCAGCCCAGGCCAGCTAAAATCAACAATGACAGCTGCAACAAAAAAATAGCCAGGCGTTGTGGTGGGCACCTGTAGTCCCAGCTACTTGGGAGGCTAGGCAAGAGAATCACTTAAGACCAAGAGTTTGAGCCTTTATATATACTAATAATAGTCATGCTGAAAAAACAGTCAAGGACTCTATTCCAATCACAGTACTGCCAAAGAAGATGAAATATTTGGGAGTTTACCTAATAAAGGTCGTGAAAGATGTCTATAAAGAGAACTATTAAACTCTAAGAAAAGAAATAGCTGAGGATGTTAACAAGTGGAAAAACATACCATGCTCATGGCTGGGAAGAATCAACATTGTTAAAATGTCCATATTGCCGAAAGCAATATACAATTTTAATGCAATCCCTATTAAAGCTCCACTGTCATACTTTAAAGATCTCAAAAAAATAATACATGGTTTTTAATGAAATCAGAAAAAACCTTGAATAGCCAAGACATTACTCAGAAATAAAAACAAAGCAAGAGGAATTACGTTACCAGACCTCAGACTATACTATAAATCAATAGTGATCAAAACAGCATGGTACTGGCATAAAAACAAAGAGGTAGATGTATGGAACAGAGTAGAGAACCAAGAGATGAACCCAGCTACTTACCGCTATTTGATCTTTGACAAGCCAATTAAAAACATTCAGTGGGGAAAAGATTCCCTATTTAACAAATGGTGCTGGGTGAACTGGCTGGCGACCTGTAGAAGACTGAAAC
>CAUYRH010034845.1:0-33169 GCA_963574655.1 Perodicticus potto | reverse complement strand
CTCAAGCGAGTCTCTTGCCTCTGCCTCCCAAGTAGCTGGGACTACAGGCGCCCACCACAATGCCCGGCCATTTTTTGGTTGCAGCCGTCATTGTTGTTTGGTGGGCCCGGGCTGGATTTGAACCCGCCAGCTCAGGTGTACGTGGCTGGCACCTTAGCCCGTTGAGCCACAGGCGCCGAGCCTCAGTCAAGGAAAAATTAAAGGTCAATGTCCACCAAGGGGTTTCATGGGCTCTGGCTTGCCCTACCTAGCCACTGCCCTGTACCTTTTGCCTACCACTATGATAGGGTATAGAAATAGATGGAGAAAAATAGACTTATTATAAGGAATTAAGGCCAGGTACAATGGCTGATACCTATAATCCCAGGCCTGCTCCCTGCATTCTCGTGAGCAGAAATTCATTCACGTGAAGCAATGGCAACTAGCTCTTGCCATGAAGCAAGCAGGAGAAAAGGAAGGCAGAACTCTCAGCCTGCCATAATTTCTCATCAGTGGCATGGAGAGGAAGAATAGGGCATTTAAGCCACTGAACACGACCAATGTGGCAGCAGAAGACCAGAGTTGCAGGCTGCTGTGGGAATGAGGACTGGCATCAGATGAATAGCTCTTCTTGGCAATGGCATACAGCCATAGGACAATGGGTCAGAGAGGCCCCATCCTAATCCTAGCCACTGAAGCCTCGAGGGTTGCAGACCTGAGCTGTGTGCAACAGAGGTGACAGAGACTGGGAATAGGGGGAGCCAAGGCACACACATCATCTCACATGAAAAAGCCCAGCTGCATGGGCCCCTTGGAAGCCATATAACATCCTACTGAATCACTGCTGATTCCCCAGCACCTAAAATAAAATAAAATCCTTATTGATTTCTTACTAGGAACCCTACTCCACAATGTTTTCTATATGTGTGATTCCATTTAGCCTAACAGAAGGAGTCAGGTTCTTCAGAGAAACAAAACCCATAGGGCTGCGGTCCCCAATCCCCAGGCTGTGGACCAGTACCAGTCCGTGGCCTAATAGGAACTGACCTGTGCAACAGAAGGTGAGAGGCGAGCAAGTGAACGAAGCTTCGTCTGTATTTACAGCAGCTACCTGTCATTCACATCACTGCCTGAGCTCCACCCCCTGTCAGATCAGAGGCTGCACTGGACTCTCACAGGAGCGTGGACCCTACTGTAAATCACTCATGTGAGGATCTAAGTTGTGCTTCTTGTGGGAATCTAACGCTTGATGATCTGAGGTGGAGCTGTAGTGTGAGCCCACTGATTCTGCATTACGGTGAGTTGTATAATTATTTCATTACATATTACACTGTGATAATAATAGAAATAAAGTGCACAATGTAATGTGCTTGAATCAACCCCACTCCTACCCCACCCCCCTTTTTCCATGAAAACCAGTCCCTGGTGCCAAAAGGGTTGGGGACCATTACAATAGGGTATAGAAATATAGAGAGATAAATAGATTTATTATAAGGAATTACGGCCAGTTACAGTGGCTCATACTTATAATCCCAGCACTTTGGAAGGCAGGGCAGGAGGATTGCCTGAGGGCAGGAGCATTGCTTGAGGCCAGGAGTTTAAGACCAGCCTAGACAATATAGTTAAACCCCATCTCCACGATTTTTAAAAATTAGCCAGGCATGGTGGTGTGCACCTGTAGTCCCAGCTTCTTGGGAGCCCAAGGTGGGAGGATCATTTAAGCCCAAGAGTTTGAGGATGCAGTGAGTTTGAGGCCATGTCACTGCATTCCAGTCTGGGCAACAGGAACTGGCTTATGCAATAATGGAGACTGGCAAATCTAAAATCTGCAGAGCTAATGTCCCAGTTTGAGTTGGAAGGCCCCCAGCTGCCATAGCATCGGGAAGAGCAGATGTCTTACTTGTCTACTGTGAAGGCCTCCAGGCAGGAAGAATTCTCTTACTCGGGGAAGGGGCACCCTTTTTTCCTACACAGACCTTCAGCTAATGGAATGAAGCCCACCCACACTGTGGAGGATAATCTACTTTACACAGTCTACCAATTTAAATGCTAACCTCACGCAAAAACATGAGGTACCCGCTGGCCTAGCAAAGTTGACACATAAAATTAACTTTCACACTTACAATTCTCATACTGTTATTTTGAGAGAAGTTAATGGAGACCCAGCATGAAAGTAGCAAACCCAGAATTTGCATGGAAAGACTCTGATTTCAGAAATTTCAGCCTTAGCCACTACACTACACTACATCTCCCTTCAGGCAAATACTCAATCTGTACTTATTGAACAAATGAATGAAAGAATGATGTTCCAAAGAATAGTTTAAGCAAAGTCCCGTGAGACCATAGAAAACAGAGATTCCTGATTGAGGTGATTAAGGGAAGCTTTCGGGAATCTCATTTATGTTCCATTTCTGGACAGAAGAAGGGAGACAAGAGAAGGGAGAGTGTAAAAGACATAATAAAATGGCCTCATGGTCCCCACTCTTGGTAAACCCACACTTTGAGTGTCAGCAGAAATTATGACTTGATGATAAGCAATAAAATATAGCAAGGTGGCAGGGTGACTTCTGTGATTACATGAGATAAGTTTATGCTGCCCACCTTATTAGGAGACCCTCTCCCATGCTGGCATCGAAGAAGCAAACACTCATGTTGAGGTGAACCATGAGGCAAAGAACCGAGGGCAGCTTTTGGCCAACGGCCAACAAGATACTGGAGTACTTGGCCAGACTGCCTGCAAGGGCCTGAATTCCACCACCAGGGGAGCAGGGAAGCAGGTCCTTCTCTAGCTGAAACTTGAGTAGGTGGTGGTCCTGGCTGATGTCTGGATTGCAGCCTTGCAGAGGACCCAGCTGAGCCATGCCTGGATTCCTGAACCAAAGGAATTATGAGATGATAAATGTATATTATTTAAAACCACCCAGTGCAGTAATAGGTAACTAACACAGCATCATTGGCAGAAAAAAAGCAGAAGTTTGGAGGTGGAGAGGCATGGGGAATGTCAGGAAATGCATGTTCTTTGTAGCTGGAGCAAAGCTCTATGTGGGGTATGTGGTGAGTTGCAAGAGGTGAGGCTTGCAAAGGTGGGTTGGCACCAGGCCATGGGGGTTTTCAAAGTTACCTGGGCTTTTCTGTAGGAAAGGAGTTTCTGGATGGTAGATCCTAGAAGGGATCTATGTGGGGAGTAAGTGGGTCCCTTTGAATAACCCTCAAATAGTAATCTGTCAATGTCTACAGGTAAGTCTGGTCTGTGTCACTGGGTTTTCCAAATGAGAATCTGGCCAAGATTCTAGGATACATGACCCCAAGTCCCATTCTTTGGGGGACTCAAGTCAGCTTGTAACCAGTAGAGGTCAGAACCTAAGGCCCCTTGGAGAACAAGGATACCTCTGAGTCATGTTTGTTCCCTCAACCTCCCCCATCCTCTCAGAACTTGGCCCAGGACATAACCCATAGTCACTGCCAAAAGGGCTTCCCAGAACCCTAAGGGCAGTGGCCACAGGGGCTCAGCCTTAACTTACAATGACACCTGCTTACTCCACAGCCAATGGAAAAATTGCTGAGACACTTTGGTTTTTGTTTTGTTTTTTGTCACAGACTCCTGCTCTGTTGTCCCAAGCTAGAGTGTCATGGCATCAGCCTAGCTCTCAACAGCCTCAGACCCACCCACCACCAACCCTGGGCTCAAGCAATCTTCCTTCCTCAACCCCCTGAGTAGCTGGGATTACAGGAATCTGCCACAATGCCCAGCTAATCTTTCTATTTTTAGTAGAGACAAGGTCTCACTCTTACTCAGGCTAGTCTTGAACTCCTGAGCTCAAACGATTCTCTTGCCTCAGCCTCCCAAAGTGCTAGGATTACAGGCGTGAGCCACCACGCTCAGCCCACTGAGGCACTTTGCAGGCACTTTGAACATTGCTGTGGGGACATGAGAGCACAGCAAATAGTTCATGGGGCCTTAAATTCTACAAGGGTTTGTAGATAGATTAAATCAAAACAAATTGCTCTCTGTGTCCCTCATATTCATCCAAGGCTTTGTAGATGGATTAAAACAAAACAAATTGTTCTCATGATTTGAAAAGGCTATTTAGTGAAGCCCCTTAGTTTTATTTCTCACCCCTTATAACAAATTAGTTGAATAACCCAAAAGCCCTCATCTTGGTGAGCGACCATGAGAGAGAAGGCCCGGCAAGCCTGCCTGCCATCAGGACGTTGTGTGGGATCTTTAGCTTCTCCCAGGTAGAGAAACGTGCTCAGAGGTGAAAATCTTTCTCCTTTGGTTGAGGTTCAAGGAAGAGACTATGGCTGTGTCCCTCATATTCATCCAAATGGTTATCAGGAGCATGATCAGAGTGTGGCTCACTGGTGCCTGATGGTTGGTCCTGGGCCATAGATTTAGAGGAAAGTTCTGGTAGGGAAGAAAAATTGGGCCAATGTAGAGAGAACAGCTATGGGAGATAGCCCAGCAGCTCTGAAACCTCAGTTGTAGAGGGAATTTAAAACATGGAGTCCCCTAAGGCCAGAAATCACAAGGGAGTCCTGCCAGCCAGTGCTCAGGGGAATGAAACATACCCAAAGGCAAACTCGGACCACATTCCAACAGTCCAGTCACCTTCCTGGGCTACAGAAAAAAAAGGCAACTTTAAAGAACATCCCAGAGAGAAAAATTTCATTCATCTGGTAGAGGCTTCCAGACCACTTTGGCACCAGGATAGGCGTGAGCCACATCATGGGAGTAAGACACGGCTACTGCCCTCCAGGCACTGCAAGGCCAATGGCGAGACAGCAGGAAAACAGTCATGGGCTCTCACAAGGCTCGGGCCAGTGAGCTTGGAGCAGAGGAGGGAGGAGAGAGGCCACCTAAGAAAGAGTGTTAGAACAGGGCCAGGCGATCACTGAGTGGACGAGGATGCGGCTGACAGCCCAGGCCAGGCAGCCAGGTGGACCCAGCTAGCACGCTGTGGAAGGAGCACAGTGGAGGTGAGGCTGGACGTGTGGTCTGGGGCCAGACTGAATCCCAAGTGGTATTTTTTAACAAGTCAACACAAGAAGATCTCCAGCTCCTGGCTGAAGCTTCCCTCTCTCTCCTAAGGGGAGAGATTCACAGTAGAGGCACAGGTGTCCAAGGAGTAGCCCCTGATTTACCCCAGGCACCCCCTCCTCTGAGGAGCTTCCCCAGCAAGCTGTAATGTGCTCTTCCCCCTCAGGTATCCCTCACCATCTGACCTCCCACCGAAAGGGAAGCACTGGGAGCCTCTGGTGGGTACTGGATCCTGCCATACTACCATTGTCACTCAAGGACCTTTTCTTCCTATGACCAAGTCTCAACCCTCATTCTGATGACAGTAGGAGAGGTGGATCCTCGATCTGCCTTGATGTTTGTCATCTTCAGCATCACCACCATAATAACCTAAGGCCTTGCACAGAGGCGCACACAGGTGGAGGGCCCTGATTGCAGGGGCAATTGTTAGGAAAAGATGAGGGCAAGGCCATGATCCTTGGGCAACTGACTTCCTGATTTTCTGAATGAAATCTTAATGCTTGGCTCGGCGCCTGTAGCATAGTGGTTACGGAGCCAGCCACATACACTGAGGTTGGTGAGTTCAAACCCAGCCCGGGCCAGCTAAGCAACAATGACAACTGCAACAGAAAAATAGCTGGGTGTTGTGGCAGGCACCTGTAGTCCCAGCTACTTGGGAGGCTGAGGCAAGAGAATCGCTTAAGCCCAAGAGTTTGAGGTTGCTGTGAGCTGTGATGCCACAGCACTCTACCAAGAACAACATAGTGAGACTCTGTCTCAAAAACAAAAAAAAAAAAAGAAAAAAGAAAGAAAATCTTAGTTCTTGATTAAAAGTGCTCAAGAAAAATGCTCTCAAGGGGAAGATGGTACCAGGGCCCTTGGAAGGGCTCGGTGGTCTTTCTTTAACTTGGGGTAATTGGCGGGAAAGATGATGATGGAAGCCTTTTCCTATTTGCCACCAGGCATGTCATAGTGCTATCCAGGACTGTCAGGGACTCGTTCATACAAACATTCCTTCTGATATGTAAAACTAAACAACTAGCTCCAGCCACTCACCCTCTTTTGCCTGTAAGGAAGAATCTACATAATGTCAGAACAGTCTATACTGTTCCAAGAGTCTGGCCCCTTTCCCCAATTCTAGCCCTATCTTGAGCTCAAGAAACTCAAGAAGAAAGCCAATATTCTCAAAACTGGACACCAGCCTGGTGGACCTCAGGTACATCCTATAGGATCCCCTATCTACCGCCATACCACCTTGAACGCACCCAATCTCATTTGCGCCCATAGCACAGGATCCCTAGCAAGCAGGTGACGCGGAGTGGATGGGCTGGAAGAGAGGCATGTACCCCAGACCCAGAGCCAGAAAAGCAGATACTTAAGGACCTAGAAAGAGCACTTTCGCCACTCTCACCCTCCCTGGGATTTCCCAGTATCTACAAAAAGTGAGATTATTTTGTCCAGGCTTCAAGCACTGCACATCATGACTCCAATCATTTTTGTCTCTTCTCCTGCCAGACCTCCAAACCAGTCTCCACTTTGGAGCATTCATGCTCCCCAAATACACCCAAGTTAGCCCATCTATAAGTCTTTGCTCCAGCTACTGAAAGTCTTTTTGTTTTAGGTTGGGTTCTCAGACCTTCAGATGAGGATGCAAGCATGAGTCTTTCTGGGATGGTTACCCAAGAAAATATAAGCAGGATATAAGTGGGAGAGGAAAAGAAGAAGTCAATAAAGGGTACATTTTTTTTTAGTAGATCCCACTGTGGGCAACTAAGGTTTGAGTCTACCTGGGAACTCTGGGCACCAGCGTAGAACTCACTTCAGAATTATTCGCACCCAAGAATAGAGGAAAATAGGGTATTTGTCCCCCAATTCCCATCTATGACAGCTATGGGTTTCTGCTGGGGTGGGGCAGACACAGACTCTCTGGCACACAAGTCCAGTTTGCACACAAGAGGGGAGACAGCTAAGGGGACATCAGCAGCTCCCCAGCAGTGCCTCTGCCCTCCCCCCACCACTTTCACTTTCTAGTTTTCTCAAAATGATCTGCTCATCAAAGGTCCATGCCACCTCCTCCCCAAAACTTTACTCATCGTTAGTCAGAACCAAGGATTCTTTTCTTTGGTTTCTGGAATCACAGCGCAACAGTTACAAAAAATCTTGATGTTTTTTGTCCTTCACTCAGCTTGAGTTAAATGCTGAACTGACGCTGGGCAGTGTACCTTTCCTCCTATGGTGCCGGCTTGCACCTTCCTGCTTTGACTTTGTTCCTTCCTGCTTTACATGAGGTGTTGCCTATGATTTGCACGCTCAATAGCAGGTCTTTGATCCCATCAGCATTAGAAACTAGAAAATATCTCTTGAATAATATCGCTGGCACTGTTGCCAGAGTATATTCCTAGAGATGCTCAGAAAACAAAACCTGCTGTCTTCCCCAGGGCAGCCCTTCAGAAGTCTGGGGACAGCTCTCTGGTCCTCTAGTTTTCTTTCCCCAGGACAGACATCCCCAGCTGCTATACTGTTTTTCATTTTGTCCCAACTAGGCTATTGTTTTTAAGTGCTCTTGAAAGAACATTCTCTGCAAGGTGAAGTAGAAATGAGTCATCATGTTGGGACTGACCAGACCCTGCGCTGCGTCTCGGCAGGGATAAATGGGGATAAATACCGTCACGTCTCACCAGCGGTGCAGAAATAATGGGCGAGAGTCGTATTCACACACACACTTGCCCCAGTCGGGCCAAAAAAAGGAGACTGTGAGAGTGTGAAGAGAGCGTGGGCTCTGGTTGTGTAGACAGACGTTCAGCCCCCAGTTCCACTGGTATTTTTTTAAGCTATGTTTAAACATGTTTAAAGACATTCTATGAGGGGATAAAGACAGGTTGATTAGTGGGTACAAATACACAGAAGAAATACGATCTAGTGTCACTGGATCAGGAGGGTGACTATAGTTCACAATAATCTAGCATACATTTCAAAATAGCTACAAGGGAATAATGCAAACGTTTCTAGCATAAAGAAAAGACAGATATTTAAGGTTAGGGATATCCCAGTTACCCTGATTTGATCTTCACACATTACATCAATATATTAGATTATCACGTGTACCCCCCAAATATGTACATCTGTTATGTACCGATTAAAAAAAATTTTTTTAAACCTATAAGTGCAGGGTAAGAACACTGACAGCCAATAACTCAACCGAAAACCTTCCTTTGCAACCTTGGGATAGGCCCTGCAGGACCAGTGTGACCCAGCCAGGCAACTGACCATCTCAAGAGCAAGGAGGGGATATCAATGAGAGGAAAATTCTGGAAGAATTCCTGAAGAAAGGTCTGTGTTAGTGAAGCACTTTTTTTTTTCTTTTTTTAAGACAGGTTCTTGCTCTATGGCCAGGCTGGAGTGCAGTGGTGTCATCACAGCTCCCTGATCACAAGTGATCCTCCTGCCTCAGGCTCCCGAGTAGCTGGCACTACAGGCTCCCCTACTCCCAGCTAATTTTGCTGTTTTTCTTCTAGTAAAGATGGTGTCTCACTCTTGCTCAGGCTGCTCTCAACTCCCGAGCTCCCAGAGAGTGCCAGGATTATAGCCGTGAGCTACATTCCCCGTGAAGCACTTCTTAATTTTGTTTTCCAGAATCTTCCCTTCAGAGAATACTAGGAAGTGTTCAACAGTTCAAACCCCTTAAAAATAAATTTTAAAACAGTTAGTAGAAGAATCTTGCCTTCTCTTTTTCCAACCTTTCCTCCTCTTCCTCTTTTTCCTTCCTCCTTCCCCTCCTCCTTCTGTCCTTTCTCCCTCACCTTCCTCCAAAACATACTTTAGAGAAGAAATGCCCAAATGTGGTCCTGGGCTTGACCAGAACTGACTTGCTCATTGCTTCAGATAAGTGGGCCAGTATTCAGAGTCCAAAATCTTCTAAGAAAGAATTTAGGCCAAAGCTGAACCTCCAGTAGTGAGGTCTGAACTATAATCAAATTAAATTAAATATCACAGCATTAGATTAATTTCAGCCTCACACATCCACTGCTATTAATTTTTAAAATTGGTACCAAAGCCTTCTTGAAGGTGAATTGCATATAAGCGTATGATGTAGAGGATATTTTCTTAATCACCTTTTTAATGAAAAGACTACGCAAAAAAAAAAAAAAAATGTTAAGATCTAAGAGTCTTCATTACATCATCTTAAACCTAATCAGTGATCTTTTTTGAACAGGCAGTAAAGAACCTATGATAACATCTTTATTTGCGTTTGCTTCTAAGCCTGGGGATATGTAGGAGATGAGAACATGCACTCAGACCCTGCCAGCCTAAAGACTTTCCAGGGTTGAAAACAGCATTTCTTCCTTTCCTTCCTGAGCAACACAACACCAGAACATTTCCCTGCCTCATCCTATACTCTTTGACGTCACCTACAGAGGAAGTCAATTTTACCACCTGCTTAAGACTTGAATTAAGCTTACTTCATTCAAGCAACTTACGACATAGGTCAGAAATATAAATCCAGACCTCTGAGAGTCTGAGGAAAAGATGGGGATGAGAGGGTCAAGGAAGACTTCGTGGGCAACATGTTAACTCCCATCAGTGCCATTTCCTGGGAAACCAGGATCTTCTGGCCTGCCCCCTAACCCAGCCTGGAAGAGCCTTCCTTCTTTAAAGTGGAGCTGAGAAACAGGTTCATCTCACAGGTGGGGCAGCAGCCCTGGCCCCATAGTCAGAGAAGTAACAGTATGGGGTACCCTCCACTTACTCCTCTTTTCTAAACTGCTATCATGTTCAATTTAAAATATCTGTCATGAATTATATCCTTAGGGGCCTGTGAAAATGCTGGTGGTGTGGCTTCCTTTCAAGTGTAAATATCCTGGTGACCTCCCCGCCCCGCCCACTACTGGTAGAGCTGCCCCAGGCCTCACCCTCCCAAGGACACCTTCCTATTTAGAAGCCAGCCCCTACTAAGTCTGGCCCCATCATTGGGGCAATTCCTTCAGTTCAGCTAACATGAATGCTTGGAACAGTCCCTGCTCAGGTCCCAGGAAATTCAGGAGTCAATGAATCATATTAATAGGGTAGTTAATGTTTAAGTATGTACCAGGCACTGTCCTGTTTTTAAGCACACTGGAATCATTGATTAGTTACAACAATGCTATGAGACTGGCAGTGCAATCATCCCCATTCCAAAGATAAGAAATAGGAGGCACAGAGAGGGCAAGAGAAGGACAGGATTCCAACTCAAGGGATCCCGCTTCCAAGTTCATGCTCCTAACCACAACCTCTCCCTGAGATATGGTGCCACCCCGGGGAAGGCAGAGATAAGCAGCCACTAGAATCCTCTTTGCGAGTGTCTGAGAACCACATGCAAATGCAAGTACCTTGGTTTCCTTCCTTACAGAGCCCCAGAAGATGTGCATATGACCACTTTGCCAGGCAGCGTGGAGCACATTGGTGCTGCTTCAATAGCCATCCAAGTAGTGTAAGAGCCTGGGAACAAGGAATTGGGGGGCCTTGGGTCAGGCCATACTGGAAAGATCACTCGCAGACTCATACTCATCCCACCAGAGCTTCTGGAAAATGAGCTGTCTAGTATAAATCATAGTATCCACTCCCCATCCATTACCAAGCCCTGCTTTCTGCCACTAGGGCCTCCAGGTTCACAATTTCCAAATACTGGAATCCTTACGGCTTCAGTTAAAGAAGATAACGCCTGTCCAGAGGGTCTGTACCATCTCCATGGGCAAAAGAATGGTCCCAAATGATGCTGCTGGCCTGATTAGTTATATCTAGGTGAGCCCTTCCCCCCTAAAATTCTGAAAGAGATTCACAGCATACAAGGCATATTGATAAAAAGCCTTTTCATTTGATGCTCAAAACAACCCTGTGGACTAGCTTAGGTAGGTGGTATATGTATGCTCATTCCGTATGTGAGGAAGCTGAGGCTCAGAGAAATCAAATCAAGCCCAAGGTCAATCAGCTATTAAATATCAATGGAATTAATATCCTGCTTTTCTGCCATCAAATCTAGTATTTGTTTCTCTATACCCCAGCATCCCACTGGAAAATAAAAAGTCAATAGCATCTTTGGTTTTGATTACATATGATGGGTTTTTTTGTTTGTTTGGTTTTGGGGCTTTTTTTTTTTTAGAGACAGAGTCTCACTTTGTCGCCCTTGGTCGAGTGCCATGGCTTCATGGCTCACAGCAACCTCCAGCTCCTGGGCTTAGGCGATTCTCTTGTCTCAGCCTCCCGAGTAACTGGGACTACAGGCCCCCGCAACAACGCCCGGCTATTTTTTTGTTGCAGTTTGGCCAGGGCTGGGTTTGAACCCACCACCCTGGGTATGTGGGGCCGGCACCTTACCCACGAGCCATAGGCGCCACCCCATGGAAGATTTTTTTAAATAAAAATTTAATGTGTCCTGCATGTGATAACCACCATATCTGTTATAAGCTTTAGAACTAGATCAGAACTGAAATTATGCCCAAAATAATGTGAGGGTTTTTGGTTTGTTTTTTTTTTTTTTTTTTCAGAAAAATAAGCAAATAACAAGTGTGTTTTTAATCCAATATTTTTAAAATAGAGACTTTATGGCAACTTGCAAATAAATATCTACTATAATAATAAATTGATAAGTTGAACCAAGAAAAACAATATATCTAAAAATTCATTTCCAAAAATAAGCAGTATACTTTGTTAGGGGCAGTTTACACTTATGCATAATTTTCTGTTATAAAAGGCAATTGTTACTAAGTATGTCAAGTATATAATCACTTAGATATGTCTAAATTCGGTCTGTTAAAAATATGTTCTTTTAGACAATTCAATTTAATCATCTTGTGCTTTTGTCTTCAGAGGTTTTTCTTTAAACAGTGGTAGAAGTGCCCTTTGATGGAGGGAATGCTGAAAACTGGTTTGGGGTACCCCCAGATCATACTGATACCTACAACATAGGCTTAGCTGCAAGGGAACCCAGCTCTAATCAGTGAAGTAGCCCCAGTTTAGGGAGTCACCATGAGGTGGGAAACACCCTAGCACTAGTCATTATAAAAAAATTAACAATTTTAGAAATCTTTGTTTGGGGTTTCTGTGGGTTAGGTATATCCAAAGTCTCTCCATAGTCTGTACTCACTTCCTTTGCCAGCCACCAACTGTGATCGTTCGGTCTGAATTCCAGCTCTCAGCTCAATATTTCTTAACATGTTCCACAGAACTGCAAAGTTTGCAACCACCAGCATCAGCATAGAATTCTTTAGGATCATGAGGACAAGATCTAGGCAGGTGGCTCAGCACCTGTAGCACAGTGGTTACTGAGGCTGGTGGGTTCAAACCTGGCCCAGGCCAGCTAAACAACAATGACAGTTGCAACAAGAAAATAGCCCGGAGTTGTGGTGGGCACCTGTAGTCCCAGCTACTTGGGAGGTTATAGCAAGAGAATTGCTTAAGCCCAAGAGGTTGAGGTTGCTGTGAGTTGTGACACCACAGCACTCTACTGAGGGCAACATAATGAGACTCTGTCTCAAAAGTAAGAAAAGAAAGATCTAGACAGGTATCACATTTCCCCATAAACAAAATATTTTACAAAAGAAAATTCACCAAGAGCTTGGTCTATTTTGTCCTTTCACTTGGTTATCTCATGTTCTGTGGTCCCACACCAACAGCATATTCCAGTGCCTGTATCTGTTTTTGGTTTTTTGTTTTTGGTTTTGGGGGTTTTTTATTGAGCCAGAGTCTCACTATGTTGCCCTTGGTAGAGTGCGTGGCGTCACAACTCACAGCAACCTCCAACTCTTTGGCTTAAGTGATTCTGTTGCCTCAGCCTTGCAAGTAGCTGGGACTACAGGTGCCCACCACAATGCCTGGCTATTTTTTTGTTGCGCTTGTCATTGTTGTTTAGCTGGCCCAGGGTGGGTTTGAACCCACCACCCTTGGTGTACCGCGGCCAGTGCTATAACCACTGTGCTACAGGTGCCGAGCCCCAGTGCCCATATCTTGATTTTCAGGAGGGCTGGGCAATCTCCAATTCCATGACCAGGTTTTCTATAATGAAAACATACTGTTGTCTTTTTAATCGTCTTCCTTCCCATTACCTGTCTTTCTTTAAAGCAACTGCAGTTCCTTCCCTTACTTCCTGTCTGTTGCTGTCATCTCCCCACTGTGAACCATCTGTGAGTTCTGTCTTAGGTATTCCATGAATCCATTCACATCTTTTAAATTCTCTTTTCTTTTTGTTCTTTTTCTGTCTTGTTTGGAGTGCATTATTTTTAAGGGACAGCCCGCTGGTTTCAACTCGTTTACACCCGGGCAGGGTTGAGCCTGTTTCCCCAAGGACCATGTCCTCCATGAGATTGCAGACCGGGTCTCCTGTTACTGTGGTAAATTCACGCCCAGCTGGTCATAGTTTCATGAAAACGACCTTAGCAATTGCACATGCGTCCTTTGGAGCAGTTGCATTCCCAATTAAATGTTGTAAAGGTCAATCTCTCCTATTCTCCTGATTCTCATCACTCACACACGTATACAAACAAAAATTAATGCTCACACGTGCAGGAAATCAAAGTTCACAAAATACTCTTTCATTTACTTGCCTGTTCAGATAAACAGTGTGTATGTGGGGGTGGTGCCTGTGGCTCAAAGGAGGAGGGCCGGGCCCCACATGCCGGTGGTTGAGGGTTCAAACCCAGCCCTGGCCAAAAAAAAAAGAAAACATTGTGTTTGTGTTAGAATAGAGCAGAGGCCCTTGAAACTTACTCCCTTATCACTGGCTGGCCAGATGAACTGGCACCCTCTGCTCTTACAGAACTTGCTACCTGAGGCCTGCCACACACTGAATGCTCTTTAGAATCCACAAAATTCTCCTCTTAACATTGTTTGAATGCTTGCAAAGAGTTGATGTGTTCATATCCAAACCTTTTTATGCCAGTTGTATTTGTAATTATAATGGCATGGTTTAATTTTATATTATTGCATAAACTGATGCCATATGGTACAGAAAGAAAGATGGATGGTTTTATGAAAATAGAATGCTTTAGAAAAACTCAATAAATGCAAAATACTAAATATACTAAAATACTAAAAAGATTTTAAAGTCAGGGGTGAACAAACAATTGTATGGGGAAAAACCCTAAATATCTAGGGCTTTGTACTCAGATAGTTCCCATAAAGTCAAGGTCACTGCTAAAAAAAAAAAAAGTAATCTTTCTACTTGGGAAGCTGGGGCAAGAGAATCGCTCAAGCCCAGGAGTTTGAGGTTGCTGTGAGTTGTGATGCCATCGCACTCTACCAAAGGTGACATAGTGAGACTCTATCTCAAAAAAAAGGTAATTTTTAATAAAGACTAAAATTAATAAAAAACAAATGAGCACTGTGGGTGATGTTTATGCAAAAAGGATGAGACAGGACCCCAGTTGCAGGATATATCCTTCACTGGAAATGTTGGAAAATGAATGTACATTTGTGTGTTTTATGTTTAAATAAAATATGTAACATATATACATATATATCTCTTTGTTATTATCTGCTTTAGACAGATTTGTGACTAAACAACCAACTAGCCGTCAGGGAAGTTTCCATTAAGAAGGCTACCCTGTATCTTCCCATGCATGAATATCTAATATCAGAAAATCATCTCACCTGCAAAGAAGAATGGAGCCCTCTATAAGAACATTTATTTTACATTGATTCAGCTGTTTTATGGTTCATCTAATTCCTTTGAAACACATTTGCTATGCAGAGTAAAAGTCTGATGTATTGTGATTCACTTTTAACACTGTATATATTAGAAGAGAATTAAATGCCTTGACTCAGGAAGTATCAAAAATATATTAGTACAAAGAGAACCCATTAACCGACCACACTTTAGTTCTTTCTGTCATCCTCAACCCACCCAATCCCTGTCATCTCCACCCACCCACCTGTATGCATCATGAAGCATCCGCCCGCTTCACCCCAGAACAGAGTCCCCAGGTTTGATTCCAGCACCGACACCTACTAGGCTCAGCCCTTGCACCCTAATGCCATGTGCACATGTTGAACTGGCCAGGAACTAGGCAGTACAGGTGATGAAGGCATCATCACAGGAGGAGCTATACTATTTATTTAATGTTGGATTTCCAGTCTAAAGAGAGTGCTATTTCCAAGGAGGTACATTATTTATTTGGTTTCCATTATAACAGCACTCTATTATTAGATCTAGATTTCCAACTCAACTTTGCCTTTTTAAGTTCATTCATCCCCTATCCCTATTTCAATTATACTGTAATTCATAATCACCCCTTGTCCTTCTGACTGAGAGACAAGCTTCTCAATGTAGGAGCGACTGCAAAGCAAGGAAGCTAAGATACAATAAACTAAGTGTTCTCGCCATACCATGCCATCAGGATGCTACTGGGTTGTTGGAAATCTGGGGAAGAGGTTTTCCAGAAAATGAATCAACTGCCCCATAACCCCATTCAACTGCGAAGTCTACATGTGACTTTCTCCAAGTCCCTGGAGACATATACTCAGCCTTTCAAGGTCCTCTCAAATGAGCTGTTGTTCCAGGGTCTCTCTGTGTGTGCTGGAGATTTGGAGTCTTGGGGCTCTATGTTGACCTGCCTTCTCTAAATCTGAACCTGAATGAAACTGGCCATTACTGGGTTCAGCCACTGCAAAGATTAGCGGTATTTCTGGAAGGGAGAAATGGGCTTATCATTCAGCACAGAAGCACCAAGAGCCCTTCTGGGTTTGCCTGCAGAGAATCAGCTGGTAGACATGAGCAGGGCCTTCCAAACACTCGGAAAAGGAAAGCAACGTAATGTAGCTGTACTGTTCCGTGGAGACTCATTGGTACGTCAAGGGCAGCTTGACCTGAAAGTCCAGAAAAATCAATGAATTTCTATGTAGGGCTCATCTAAGGATGGTTTGAACAAAGGAAGCTGATCTTTGGCTTAGAAAGTCAGCAACCAAATCAAACAGACAGGTCTGTGTGAATTTCTGGAGAAAACTGATATCTTTCTATTGTAAGGTCACTAGAGACTTTGTAATTTCATGTATGATATTACCTTTCTGTTCACATCGTGAAGCCCTCTCGTCCCCTATGCATCTATAAAAGTGAAACTAACTGATGCATCTCTAGGCAAGAGATAAGGGAAGCCCCCACAACTTTCTCCTTGCCATAGAGGGGAGAAAACTGCCACCCGACTGCCAGATCCTTCCCAAGCCTCACTCGGCAACAAAGAGCCCCGAAGCTTTTGAACCAAGAAACGGTCGGAGCTCCTTTGAAATCGGTGTGGAAGTTATCAAATCCAGGGGTTCAGCTTCTGCCTATTCAAGGCCCCGGCCTTGAAATGTGGTCATCCCCCAAGTGCGGAGAGAGGAGAGCGCAGAGAGAAGATTGGGCAGAGTCTTTGCCTACCCCCAGCAGGACTCCCCAGTCCTGCCGTCAGAGCTCACAACTTCTACTCCGCCCTGCAAACCACAACTGTTAAGAGAAAGGGACCTGACGCCAGCAAGGTGAGAAAGGCGTGCTGATGAATAACAAGGCAGGGGTGGAGAAAGTGTGGTGAGACTGTTGTCCAAGATCAAGGCTGAAGCCCAATCACACAGGACCCTGTAAGCCAAGGAGAGGAGCTGGGACTTTGCTCTGTGGAACATCGGCAGCCCCTGGAATAGTTTGATCATGGGAGAGGCACGATATTCCCAGACACTCCCTAGCCTGGCTTTAACCTATCTAGTTCACCTTCTTTTCCGCTAAACCTTTTCTTTTTTTTTTTTTTTTTATTATACATGGACAGAGTTTAGTTATATACATTTATGGAGCACAAAGTGATGCTGTGATTTATGCATACAATGTGGAATAATTAAATCAAGCTAATGAACATATCTATCACCTCAAATGCTTGTCATTTTTTGTGGCAAGAGCATTTAAGATTTACTCAGTGATTTTAAAATGTATAATATGCAATTACTATGTTCACCAGGCTGTGCAATAGGTCTCAAAAAGAAAAATACCTACTCCTCCTGCCTGACTCAGGCTTTGTGTCCTGTGGTCCCCCACTCCCCACCCCGCACCCCAGCCCCTCGTAACCACCTTCTACTGTCTGCCTGTATGAGTTCTGTTCCTTCAGATGCCACATGTAAATGATAACACGCGGTTTTTGTCTTTCTGTGACTGGCTTATTTCAGATCATCTTATTAGATGCAGAAAAAGCATATGGCCAATTTTATTCTACTTTCTTGATAAAAACTTTCAATGAATTGGAGGAATGTGCCCCAATACAACAAAGACCTTATGTGATAAACCCACAGCTCACATCATCCTGCAACGACCCAAAACAAAACAAGCATGCCGCCCACTCTCACCATGTCCATTCAGTGTGACGTTACAAGTCCTTGCCAGGGCAGTTAGGCAAGAGAAAGAAATAAGAGGCATCCAAATAGGAAAAGAAGAAATGAAATTGTCACTGTTTGCCGACACCATGATCTTATTTATAGGAAATCCTAAAAATTCCAGCAAAAAAAAAAAAAAATGGCTAGAACTAATAAGCTAATTGCATAAAGTTGCCAGATGCAAAATCACACACAAAAAACAGTAGTGTTTCTCTACAGTAACAGCAAGATCTCAAAAAAAGAAATCAAGGGAACCATTCCATTTACAATAGCTACAAAAAATATATATACACTAAAAAAAATACGCTGTGCACAGAGAACCACAAAATGTTGATGAAAGAAACCGAAAAAGCCACTAATCCTCTTCAGATGCTCCAAGCTTCAGTACAGAGGAACAACTAAAATGCTGCAGAATCTGCCCTCTTTGTTCTCACTGCCGTGCAGCTGCACACCTGTTTCCCCTCTCTAGACCATCGTCCTCTTTCTCATTTCTGCCTCTCAAAGCCCAGGTATGATGACATCTTTCCAATAAAGCCTCCTCAACCCCTCAAGCTTGTAATAATCAATCTGTTGCTTGAATTCCCCTAGCAGGTTATTCGTGCCACCACTCTGATACCTGTCTCACCCCTATTTAGTGTTTTAATTATCTGTGTGTGACATGTCTCCCTTAGCAGGCAGTAAATAGCTTAGGGCACAAGCTGTGTACCTCTCATTTTCACTCCGCCACGAATCATAACGCGTACTTCGTACACACCAGACTTCAGGAAATGCCTGGCAGGGTAATGAAGGCACAGCCTTAATGAGCATAAATTATTGTTTTGTGTACTGATGCAGTCCTAAATCCACGGTGCTATCATTTCTGTATCACTGATGGTTATCCACTTACTTAAATAACTTCTCTTTGAATACATTTTTAAAAGATGGAAAACTGTGTTATAAGGGAGAAACAAGTATGTAGGTTATTCCTTAAACAAAGAGAGGTTCTGTTATGCGTCATGGAAAATTAAAGCACGGTAATAAAATGAGCCGACCGGATTTGTTGAGTAATGATTTAGTGGAAACGTCGTTTGCCTCCTGTTCATAGGTCCCAACTTACCTCTCAAGGGCTTAAGTTGCACATTCTATTTATTTTGTTTGTAGATTACGTTGACAACTATTGGCTACGGAGACAAAACTCCCCTCACGTGGCTGGGAAGACTGCTGTCAGCAGGCTTTGCTCTGCTTGGCATCTCGTTCTTCGCCCTTCCTGCCGTGAGTATCTCCTGCACAGATAAAGCAGTCTAAATCGGGTCTGGGAGGTTTACTGGAGTGAGTGCTCACAAACTGGTATGCTTGGGAGCGTATCTATACTGTTTACAAATGTAATTTTTCTGATATACGGTTGACGTTTAAAAATAAATCTACATGGGTAATTTACAAAACATGGTCTTCCCTTGGAAATCCTTAACCCAAGACTTCAGTAGCAGGTAGCTCTTTATGACCCAAGTCATAATTCAGATGGCATCACCTTGTAGTCGATGTGCTACTAGTACATATTCAGTATTTGCAAAGATTTAAAGCTGTCTTCTTTTTAGACTAATCCCTTCTATTTGGTTTAGAAGGTGTGCTACGGAAAAGACGGATGTGCACAGTGGAGTATTTTTCTCTTTATATCCATTCAAGGGAAAAGCATATGATCTTAAAGGGTTGTTTGTGGGGGGTTTGTTCTTGTTTTTGGTTTTTGTTTTGAGACAGAGTCTCATTCTATTGCCTAGAAGTGTCCTGGCATCAGCCAAGCTCACAGCAACGGCAATCTCCTGGGTTTGAGTGATCCTCCTGCCTCCGCCTCCCAAGTAGCTGGGACTCCAGCATCAGCCACAACCCCTTCTAATTTTTTCTGTTTTTTGTAGAAATGGAGGTCTCGGGCTTGCTCAGGCTGGTTGTGAACACCTGAGCTCAAGAGGTCTTCCCACTTGGGCCTTCCAGACTGCTAGGATTACTGCCATGAGCCACCCCATTGCCTAGACATTAAAGTTTTAAAAGTGTTAGATGATTTATTCTTTGTTTCATCATCATTGATTTCTCTTAATGAGTAGTTTCTGCATCTTCTCAGAATAAAGAGCATATTTCTTTTCCCGTAAGCTTCTGATTATTTTCTCGTTATGAATGAAGCTTGCCTTTCTTTCTAGTCATTGTATCGTCTTGTTTCTCTAAAGGCAGTCGGTCCCAGTGTTGCAATTCGCTGCCATCCCCAAGGTCTTACTTTTATTCACTCCACCTGGGGTAAGAGTTGGGGGGAGCCAATGAAAAGGGGTGTTGAGGTGGTGGCAGAACTCGTGCTTGAGGGAAACAGCTCCTGTCTTGCTGCAGATACACTGATGCCGTGTCATCGCCTCTGCTGGGCAGAGGCCCCTGAGCACCTCTCCAGAGGAAGGCAAGGGAGCCGGGACCCAGATGGGCATTTGCAGCACCACAACTGGAGCCCATGGGTTGCCTCCTCTGCCTCTTAGTGAGTGCAGCGGACACTCTTTTTTAATTAAATCATAACTGTGTCCACTGATGCATTTATGGGGTTCAGTGTACTGATTTGACATACAATGTAAAATGCTTACATCAAATGCTTACATTAACACCTCCATCACCTCACTTATTGGTTGTGGTAAGACAATTACACTCTTTTCTTAATAGTTTTGAAATGTAATATTGCATTAAGCACATTAGACAAGGTCTCCCCAAATACCCTCCTTCCTCCCAGCCTCTCCCTTCCCCTCCCCTCTCTTTCCTCTTCCCTCCAGAGGACACTCTTGTCCCTTCCCATGGCCACTACCCAACTCCAGATTGACCAGCTGGTTCTGGTTCAGACCATTCAAAACCACAGAAAATAACCTGAAGAGACCATGTCTCTGCTTGGGGACTGGACCTCAGCTTGACTTGACAGATCAGCTGGCTTAAACAACAGACATGTATTATCTCAAGTTCTGGAGGCTCAAAGTCTAAAATCAGAGAACTGGCAAGGTCGGTTGTTTCTGAGAACCGTGAGAGAAGGGTGTGTTCCAGCCCTCTCTCCCTGGCTGGTAGATGCCACCTGTTCCCGCATCTTCACATCATCTGTGTCCAAATGTCCTGTTCTTCTGAGGACACCAGCCATATTGGATTAGTGTCCCCAGCCTAATGACATCTTTTCACTTGATTACAAGAACTCTACCATCAGTTGAGGTCATATTCTGAGATATTGGCAATTAGGACACCAGTGTGGATTTCGGAAGTACACGATTCAGCCCAGTGACCCTCAGTGTGTTTCTTCATCAGTAAAAGGGAGGAAGAATTTTTGATCCCAGAGAAATTTTGTGAAGACCAAAGTAATAGTTTAAGTGGTCGTGGTGAAGAAGACTCTTAATAAACATCACTTTGCCTTACCTGTATGAAATCTAGAAATACATGTTTCCTGGGGAGAAATGATGAAGTCGAGCAGAGTCAAAAACATCCTCCTTATCCGAGGAGACTACACTTGGCAGTCCCAGCAATCAATGATTAAATTCCCCACAGCAAAATACCTTAGAAATGATCAAATGTAGTCTTGGGGGTTTTTTCCCCCAAAAAAAACAGTGGCACAAAATCCTTGCTGCTTTTGTGTTTACATTTACATAGAAGCAGCCACATAAAAAGCATAGAGTGTGTGCCACACCTTTTGGGGGCAAAACACGATTGTAAGAGGGACTTTACCCAACAAATGCAACCAGTGTAACATGGTTTCTTGTACCCTCAATGAATCCCCGACAATAAAAAAAAAAAAAAAAAAGCATAGAGTAATATTTCAGATTCAGTGAAAAACTCTGAACAGAGACGCAGGCAGCCTTCAGGTGGTTAAACTAGACAACAGTGTATGTTCTGTTCTCACGGGAGAGATACCAGACCCCTACTGCATAACCTAATCTTCACTCGGAGGCATGCTGATCAACTGGCCCTTAGAGTTTCACCACTCTTTGAAGCTAGTGTAGTGGGAGGTTAATAGAACAAACACTACAACAGTGAGAAATGGCGAGAAACTAGCGGCAAGGAGGGAAAAGAGTATCCATAAGAAGCAGGCAGACATAAGTGTGAACGTGTGAGCCGAGGCCAGTTACCCTCGGGGTCGGTGCACCTCTGGCAGTTGTCTTCATGCAGCATCGCAAGACCCCGTCCTTAAAATGAAACACGGGCCTATCATGGGGACGTTAAACTCTTCTGCTCTGTGAGGTTAAAGGTCAGAGAAAGTAAGTAGTCATTCTGGGAAATGTTTCTGATCAAGTGATTACAGTTTTTTACATGGGAATTAAATTAATACATATTGGAAATCTCTGAAATTTGCTTGCACTGAACATTTTCTTTCTTTTTTTTTTTTTTTTGAGACAGAACCTCAAACTGTCGCCCTGGGTAGAGTGCTATGGCATCACAGCTCACAGCAACCTCCAGCTCCTGGGCTTAAGAATTCTCTTGCCATGGCCTCCCAAGTAGCTAGGACTACAGGTGCCTGCCACAACACCCAGCTATTTTTTGGCTGTGGTTGTCATTGCTGTTTAGCAGGCGCAGGCTGGATTTGAACCCGCCAGTTCTGGTGTATGTGGCTGGCACCTTAGCTGCTCGAGCTACAGGCACTGAGTCACCACAGAACATTTTCTAACAATGCCAAGAGCCCGGGCACTGTGACTACACCTCTAATCCCAGCACTCTGGGAGGCTCAGGCAAGTTGATTGCTTGAGCTCAGGAATTCAAAACCAGCCTGAGCAAGAACAAGGCTACGTCTCCAAAAAAGAGCCAGGCATTGTGGTGGGCGCCTGGAGTCCCAGCTACTCAGGAGGCTGAGGCAGGAGGATCACTTGAGCCCAAGGGTTTGAGGTTGCTGTGAGCTATGACGCCGCGACACTCTACCCTGGGTGACAAAGTAAGACTCTGTCTCAAAAAGAAACAAAATGCCAAGAAAATCATCTCTACTATGGATCTTTTTACTGCACCTTCATAATAGGTGCTGAGTTCTGTTTATTTATTAAACAAAAAATTAAATGGTCCATATATATCTTAAAAAAAAAAAAAAAAAAACAGAGGCCAAGACAGGTAGAGCACTTGAGCTCACGAGTTCGAGACCAGCCTGAGCCAGAGTGACACCTTGTCTCCAAAAAATAGTTCGACGTTGTGATGGGTGCCTATGGTCCCAGCTACTTGCAAGGCTAAGGCAAGAGGACCACTTGAACCCAAGAGTTTGAGGTTGCTGTGAGCTGTGACACCACGGCACTCTACTAGGAGCAAGAAAGCAACTCTGTCTCTCAAAAAAAAAAAAAAAAAACCATGGTGGCTGGAAATATCATCATGTTTTCTGGACCCACCATCCAACAGTGTTGTCTGAAATTTAGAACACGCTGGATTTTGCTGAGAAAGTAGAAGTGGATTGTGGGCCTCCCCTGGTTAGGGTTTCTCCCACCCAGGAAACCTGAGAACCAGAGAAGCAAAGAGCCTTTCCTCGTCTTACCCCACAGCAGAAGGGCCTTCTGGACATGAGAGTCATCCGAGCCACCCTGGCCAACCTCCACTGTGAGGTCAGTTCCCTGGGGGCCTCTCCATCTCTGAGCTAACAAGCTTACAGAGGTCCTTCAGCTCCTCTGTGTCACCCGGATGAGCAGGTCTTTACCCGCTTTACAGCACTCCTTTCCCTCCTGCAAGATACCACCACTGACAGTATTTTTTACTTACGAAGAAATCGAGTATTATAGTCATTGCATTTCTTGAGACATCCAGCTGGTAAGTTCAGTACAGGGAATAATTTCTGTTTGACCCAAGACATCAACCATTCAATTAATAAATGCTAGTCACCATAATCATAACCAGCATTAACAAATATAATTATTAATATTATAACAGGAGTACCTTTCAATGTAACCTGTTTGCCATGTGTAGGCCAAAAATCAAGTTTGATCTGGAAGAAGATGAGAGGTGAAAATTTAAAATGTTTAATGAAATTGATTTCCTTTCTACTCGGTATATATGGAGCACTTCTTTGTGTAGTACTAAAACTTAAAATCTAAAAATTTAAGTCCTGTTACCTTAGAAAATGAATGAAAACAAAACTCAATTCCTGAGAATTTGCATCTATTTGTGCTATGTAGGGCCCGTCTTCATTTTCCAAAGGAGATCTACGCCTGAACCTCAGAGTTACCCAAGTGCTCAAAATAACTATTGCTGTTAATTCCTGCAGAATCTGACTTATCCTTTACGTGAGGATATTGTACAAATATATGTATATAGTTCAGTACATATAACACCTATCATAAATATGTGCTAGAAATTATAATGTTTCATGTTTTCTTAACAGTCTTGATAAAAATGACTATAAAAGAAAAATCAACTTTTTCTAAATGATCTTAAACAGCAGAAGAAAAACTGGAAGTTAAAAATGACTAGAATTGATATGAATTTGGAGATGGAAAGCCATTGTCATAAACCCTAAAAGGAGGAAAATTTTGTTTAAGTCTACAAACCAGATCATAGAGACCAGGTTTTTATAAAGCTTAGTCAGTGCAGTTATGGCCCATGGGTCTTAGTGTGAGATAGTCGCTAAAAAAAAGAGATGGAAAACAGAGGCTATGATGTAATTTCTAATTTCATGGTACAGTCATTTATTTTAATTAATAATCGAGTAGATCATTGCTCATTAATACCAAATAGTATTATCATATAATTGTGTCTTTTAAACATTATTGCATTACTTATTGTCTGGGTATTGTCACAGATGTACTCAGAATTGTGGAATCTCAAGATAAAAAGGAAGGTTAAAGGCTATCTCAAGGCCCAAAATATCTCAGCCAACTTGTTATCCAGCTGAGACATAACGCCTCCTAGAGAGGAAAAACCCACCCCCTCTCCAGGCAGCTGAAACCATCTTTGAGCTACTTGCAAAATATAAAGAGAAGACAAACAATCATACCTTGACTGTGGCAGATACTGACTTAGTGCTTATAAAATGTCCATCTCTAACCTAAAGGTTGGACTCCTTAAAGTTTAATAAAAAGCTAATAATTTATAGCTAGCAAGTACAGTCTACAGACTTGAAAGCAGGAGGCTGCAAATCCCATACCAGTAGGAGTGCGGACAAAGCCTGAGACTGGAAGCCAGCCCAAGGCTCAGACAGAGCGTCTCAGTTTCACAAATATTAGACCAAAGCAAACTGAAAAGAGAAGGGCACATCAAAGCACCAGAATTTTGGGCAATGAAGATGATAAGCAGAAGGAAGGCCAACCAGCCAAGCAGCTAACGTAGACACAGGGGAACGCATGGACTCGCTAACCCCAAAATCCAAACAGGTGAACCCAAACCAAAGAGCTAAGGAATGCTAAAAGTGTGAAATCAAAACAGAAAAATCGAATTGTGCTTTCCAGTGGCCCGTGCTCTTGTCTTTATTTACAAACAAATTGGAAAAATGTCCTATAACTTCAAAACTGAGTATCTGTGTCATCTGGTGAGCTGTGCCCTTCTCCCTCTCACTTTCCTTTGTCAGCAGTAGGATTATGGCATCATGACGGATGGACTGGGGCAGGGTTAAACTCTCCCTCATTTCCATTTCATGAGTGGGTAACATAAACTCTCGGAGTTTCGTCAAATGTGCATGTCCACAGCAGGGAGGCTTTAACTCCCAAATTTAATGCCCAGCTCTGTGCAAAGGCAGCACTCGTGTCCTCTCTACTCACTGGATTCACTCTCATTTAGGCATAAAGAAATGTCAGAAAGAATGCCACACACACACACACACACACAAAACTGTTTTTATTATGGTTTTTGTTCGTAACAATGATGCCTCTTATGATATCCCAAAAGGTAACAAATGAGGTTGCCTCGTTGATTTCCTATAAAACAGAGGTTGTTATATCTCTTGGCAATACTGCCCAACAACTTAGCTGATGATAGTAGTATAACAGAGATTTTAAAAATTGTAATTGCTTTAATAAATAACATGTCTACAGACAGATTACATACTGTTTGTCTTCTCTCAGATTCATTTTAGTGGTTTTTGTAACATTTTTATTATTTAATAATGCTTTTGAAATTTTTTTAAAGGGCTATTTTTTGGTTTTTGTTCCAGGGCATTCTCGGTTCAGGCTTTGCATTAAAAGTACAAGAACAGCATCGCCAGAAACACTTTGAGAAAAGGAGAAACCCAGCTGCCAACCTCATTCAGGTAAATATCAGCATAATAGGAGGATGGCAAGGTCTGTTTCTGTAAGTGATTGTTGGGTCATTTTCCAATCTCCCTGCCTCACTGCTTGGTAGAAGAACATTTCTACTGTTTTGTTCTTACTTAAAAATGAAGTCAGAAAAAAAAAAAATCGAAGTCAGAACTTAATGTCCAGTCTTGGACTTGGGCAGGTGTTCACCTTCTCCTAAATGGAAAAACACATCTATTCAGCAAAGGGCCTGTGCATTGTTCAGGTTAATTAGCCACGCTGCAAAGCCACGCAGAGGGTAGCAGTTGTGTTGCTCCTGGGATGACCTAATATGTATGTCTTATGAATTACTTGGTGGAACATAACTGATCACTATGTGATGGAGCAGAACAAGGCTTTGTTCCTAAAGAACAACAATATTTGTTTAGAATGTCAAGGTTTAGCAGGTGTGGAATTGCTGTTAATGCTGTCTATCTAGGGCAATAACTTGAAGCAGTTAGCCTAAGAGCTGTTAGGATCGTGGACTATCTCAGTGTTGGAGAATATGAAGCAATGAGCACATTATTGGACGCTAGCTCGTGATGTAAGTGTTTATGTAGCACTTCATTTCCTTTTCAGTGACTCAGGATTTGCTTCAGCAAGAAAGGGAATTCTTCTCCTTCTTTTGAGAGTAGAACCACGCTACAGGTTAACATTCACAAAATATAGTTTTTGCTAGATCTATAATATAGAGTTGGCATTTAATGATGGGCAAGAAATCTGAAGTTTCTTGCCTTCATGCCAGGGAAGTTCTAAAAGGAGGAGGCTTGGGGTGTAATGTCTCATCTTCATGCACTAGTAACAAGCACATTATTTTAAATTAGATTGTGAGTTTGAGTGGTTGGGTTTGTAGAAGAACCCCACCATGACCCCTACCCTGGCCTTTATCTACATCTGTGCTACATTTTGCCTCCAACAGAAACAAAGCTGGCAGCGGAGAGCTCAGCTATAAAAGGAGATCTGTTAGTATCTAATCACTAAATAAGGATATTAACTTTTAAGTCAAAATATTCTGCAACTATTGATGAGAAAATGGACCATTGGATGAGTTCTGATGCCAGCTACTGAGCATCTCTGTTTTTTATACTTTGAGGTCTTAAAAAAGCACCAAAGAGAAAGTAAACTTGACTCTCTTAAATGCAAAGATCTGTAAGAAGCAGGAATTTAAGATCTGAGGCCAAAAAATAATCAGTAGAATAAAAACAGGAACCACACAATTCAGGACACCCACAAAATAACCATGAGGCCCAGAATTCATGGCCTTTAGTGTTTCTTAACTGGTTCTGTGGTTTCCATACTTCTAATTAATTTTTCTCCTTATTCTTCTTATTTTTTAATTTCCCTTCACTCTAGAACAAAGCTTTCCTAACCTGTGAATGCAGAAAGTTACCCCACAGGTTCATTGCATCGATCTGGGCAACAAGCCTGTGGAAACAGTGGAACACAAATAAGACCTCTTAGAATGGCAGCTGTTCCGCTAGCAAGCGAGCCTTTTGAGGAATTTCTCACGCATGTATCAGTTGTGATGACAGAGAGCTGTGCTGCCCAATACAGTAACTGCTAGCTGTGTGTAGCTATTTAAATTTAAATTAATTAAAATTAACAATTCAGTTCATCACCGGCCCTCTTTACTTCTCAAATGTTCAATAGCTATAAGTGGCTATTGGCTACCATATTGCACAAGACAAATATAGAGAATAACAGCAGGAACATTCCTGATCTAACTGGAGTTAGCGTTATCGACTACTAAACTGTGCCAAAGCAATTTCCAGTTGAACCTGAAAATAAATTGCTATTCCTGCAGCAAGCTATTGGAGAAGAGGAATTTGTATGTCCATCGCCACAGGCCTCCCTCACAGGTAACCCATAAAAGATGGACAAGAGACTGATTGAACAGTTTTTCTTGGAGGCCAAGAATTTTATTTTGTGGAACAGGGTTATGTAACATATATATTGTGATCAGTAATTCAACTTGTACAGATGCAGGTAGGTAATGAAGGAGTGAAATCATGCATTTTTCGTTTACTGAAAACTCCAACTTATTTTTTGTTCTTAACAAAAAAGAATGCAAAATACAAGGCTTAAAACATTCAAGAATACCTCTAAAATCGAATCATAGTTTCTTTAATCAAAGTAGAATTTACCTATTTTTTTTTTTTTTTTGAGACAGAGTCTCACTATGTCGCCCTTGGTGGAGTGCCGTGGCATCACAGCTCACAGCAACCTCAGACTCTTGGGCTTAAGTAATTCTCTTGCCTTAGCCTCCCGAGTACCTGGGTCTACAGGCACCCACTACAACACCCAGCTATTTTTTATTGCAGTTGTCATTGTTGCTTAGCTGGCCTGGGACCGGTTCAAACCCGCCATCCTCAGTGTATATGGCTGGCACCGTAACCACTGTGCTACGGGCACCAAGCTGAATTTTAAAAGCAATTGCTGTTCATGATGTTTTGACTGCATCAGACAGTCCATGTCTCATAGCGGAATTTGAGAGCATCGATTTTGAAGATTTTGTTGCAATGGATGAGAAGGTGCCAACCTATAATGAACCTGACCCAGAAGCTGTTTATCAAATGATATTGACAAAAGTGCAGACCAGCGTAAAAGTGCATGAAGCAGCTGAGGAAATGGAAGAAGCAAGCGAGGATGGCACAGAACTTGCAGAGGAGACTCCGAAAGAAGAGGACGTCAGGCATCTGATGATGCAGTTTGTCATTTGCTGTGGAAAATGCCCCGAGGAGCTGAGTGGTATAGCCAGTGTTGAGAGTGCTTTCTCCACTTTGTAATAAGAACAAACACAGACTAAGATTGGGGAAAAAAAAAGCAATTGCTCTCTCATTAAATGCAATTTATTCATTAAGCATAGGAATAATGATGTCATTATTAAATTCTTTTATTGTTCTTCCTTACTGTAGTCTTCACACGGAACTCAGGGCTTTAAGCCCTAGTTACATATTATAGAAATTTATTTTTCAGGATGCGCTTGGGTGAAAAGCAAAGTCATTTACTAATCCATTCATTTTCTTACTCAGTAAATGTGGCTTGGTTTGGTGAATACACGCAGCATCGAGGCCGAACGCAATCTCATTTGTTTTAAGCCACAGCCACTATCTTCCTAAAAGGGCAGCTGAGATGCCCAAATTGCTTTGTCATTTGGTCTCTGAGACAACTAAATTAACCAGCATTTCAGGGTTTTAGGAAAAAGTTTAAAACTCCCAGCAGCTTACAGCGAATTTAGCTGTGTCAATATCTTTGCGTGATTCATTTAAATTAACTTTTCATATCAAGTGGAGCCGTCTGGGAAAATCAGTAACATTTTGAATACCCGCTCAAATGTCACAACTTTTATTAATAATGCCTAAAACCTGTGAAGTGCTTTTTAGTTTGCAGAGTGCTCCTAATATAGTATATTACTCGATCCTCAAGACAAGCCTAGGAGTAACTAGGACTTGAATCCCTGCCGTGTGATCTGAATCCTCTACTCCTTTCAAAAAGGAGAAGTTATATCCTCATGCTACATTCCTGAGCCTTGAGATTAGAACTGACTTTTCAGAAGTACCATGTTAGGGGTACCTCTCACTTCTTTACTGCTGGAGAGATTGGGCCAGTTTAGGACAGAGTCAAGATGCTTTAACTAGAAACAGAAACAGGAGAATGAAGTGAAAGTTCATGAAATAAGCGCTGATAGGCAGACTTAATTTCCTTAAGGGAAGAGATTACAAGATGCTGCTTTGAGGATGCTAATTAGCCCAAAAGGAAGGAAAAAAAAGTCATATATCAAAACTGGTAAAGAAAAAACTAAAAGTCATATATTGAAACTGGTAACGACTAAGTTATCTTGATAAAGTTTCCCTTAGTCTTAGTCTTTACCAGTTCCCCTAAACTGAAGCCAAGCATCAATAAACTCATGCCACTTGTACAGAAATTAGACATCTTTTTTAGAGCTTCAGTCATAAGTAAAAACAGACTCAGGAAGAAAAAAACTCTGGATGTGAAAAACCTGACAGTAGGGGGGAAAAAAATAGAAGGAAAGATGAAGTTGTGAAAATCTCCCAGAAAGTAGAATAAAAGATAAAGACAGAAAATAAGACCAAAAAAGCTAAGACGATTAAAGGACCTTTCCAGCAGTTCCAATGTCGAGCTAATAGGGGCACCTCAGATAGAGTGTGTGGAAACTGGGGACAGGATTTCACCAAAGAAATGTGACATTGCAGTTCTCTGGAACTGGAGGACAGGAACGGCCACAGTAGAAGAGCTGACCAAGTACCCAGCACGAGAAGCCTAAATGTTTACACCTAGATGATCATAGGGATATAAGCGAGAGTTTGCAAAAAAGGGAGATCCCATATGCATTCGGAGCAGGACATGGCCAGATGATCAAGAATCAGGAAAGCATTCAATTTTGCTCATTAGTAACCCTGCAATTTGGAAACGGTGAAACAATATTTTCAAAATGGTAGGAAAAAAATTATTTCCAACCTAGAATTCTATGCCAGCCAAACTACTCATCAAGAATAAGAGTAACACAAAGACATTCTTAGACTTACACGATCTCAAAAATCGACCTACCGTTTACCTTTACTCAAAAAGCTGCTTGGATGGAATTGCTCTTCTAAAACAAGGCCACACGTCAAGAAAGACATGGTGACCAGGAAGTGAGATCCACACAGGAAGGAGTGAAGGGGAAGGAACAGCCACAAGCCTCAAGAACAAAATGGGAAGAACGCTGAGCGCTCCAGGACAGGATCAGCAAGGAAACGAAAGAATAGAACTGAAGGACTATGTGACGAGCTTGACTGGAAGAACTTGACAGTTGTGTTGGAAAGCTCAGGAATATATCCATAATACGTACATAGAAGCAAATCAAGAAGTTTTAGAGGTATTCTTCAATGCTTCAAGCCTTGTGTTTTACATTCTTTTTCGTTAAGAACAAAAAAAATCCTATAGAAAAGGATAGCTGTCATACATCACATTGCTGAACTGGGAACAATAGCAACATGGTCATAGTAATGAAAACACTAGCAACTTAATTAAAAATCTTGATATCAAAATGCTGGCAGGATAAGGCAAGGAAGGAGCGTGTCAGTGGGCTATGCCATTATCCTTCACGGTAGGAGGTGAATTGACAGTGGCTGAAGTTGAAAAATCAGGAAATATAAAGATGAGCATAACCCTTAAAAATAAGAATTCTTAAAAATAGAAGCAACAACTGTACGAATTGAAGGGATTGTTTCTCGGGAACAAAAATTCGTGTAAAGAGAGATGGGGCAAAGGTTTACACCCTCATTTTGTCAGTACTCTAAAAACTCTGTACCTTGAAATAATAAATTCCATGTTAATTAGACTTTCAAATGGTCAGCTAAAACTTTCTGGGCCACGTCCAGAAAGGGTCAGATATGCTGTACCTGTGATATACCACACAATCCAAAATGAATACTCCCTAAAAACTAAATTATTCTGACATTATAATTACAGGTCAAAGTGCAAATCTGTTTGGACGCCTGGAGCACCAGCAGTACCTCATAAACAGTGAATTCAGCTCCATTTTGCTTCTTGTTGACTTGTCCTACACACATATATATATACCATGTAAATTAACCATAGGAAATCCCTCTGAGGTGTTACTTTTCTCTTGCCAACCACTATGTGATTTTGGCTTTAAATATAGGAACATCAGCTACTGAATCATATGGATGTGGGCTTGAAGTTCAGCTACTAGAAGCAATTAACTGAGAGAAAGCTAAGGACAGGACAAAGTTACTGGAATATGAGAGCAATGAAGTGACACTTTCCACTGTCCTGACTGCTAACTCCCATCAGCCCTGTGATCGACGCTGCTAGCACCTCTGTACCTCTCATTTACAAGGCATTTTAAAGAGTAATCAAGGAAAAGGGAGCTTAGCTGGTGAGACCAATTTGATAGAAAAAGAGCAAGAGGCCAGGTCTCATTATAAAGAAAATCTTCAATTTTCTCGGATTGGCCTCTTTTGCCCCCAGTTCTTTACCACATTAACAGGTAATGCCTTCGTCCCATGTCTTTCTGAATTGTTTTGCATTTTTTTCCACTGGTATCTGATAACGCACAGGCCTGTCATGTTCTTCTGGTTCTACCTGAGTCTTGCTTTCAGAATGTCAGAGTTCATATATACATGATGCCTTCTATAGAAATTTTTTCATGAAGGCAGCCACTTATGCCATCACACATCAGGGGATCTCTGGGCCTCACTGCTACAGATGAAGCTGCAATCATAAATCCATTGCTTATTCTAGATCACTCTGCAAGTTGCGCGTGTGTGATATTTGCAGAAACTAACAGTACAAGATGATACGATGATAATTGCTTTATTCACTATAAAATGCCAAGATGCTTAGGTAAAATTTCCACAGATTTACAAGATTAAATCAACATGAGCCGTGTAAGGAAGGCTCTAGGCAAGGAACACTACTTCGATCATTAAAAGCTTCCTTAAAAACATAAAAACTCCGAACAATGGCTCCACAACCAAACACTGGTGGCTCCATCTGGCTCAGTGGCCCAGTCTGGGCACCCAGACAACACTCAAAGACCTCCGCATGCTTGCCCAAGTTCTCCCAAGGCAGTTCAACCGAGTGCCAAGTCCAAAAGAAACCCAAACAGCTCACAGGGGATCCAGAAGTCTCACGCTGTCTCCCTGCAGCCCCAAAGAGATGTTTCTGGGCAGATCCCACCAGCCAGAGATACCTGAAGTCTTCTCTCCCCAGTCTCACCGTGCCCATTGCAAGGAAGCTGTTACTCGGCCGCCACCTTGCTCAAATTCCCTGTGTTTTCTTTTTCTCAACTGTTCTTAGCTAAAAATTACAATGGAACCTCTGTAACTTGACCACCCCAGGGAATGTGACTTTAACAAACTGGTCAACATACAGAGGTGGTCACCATAAGGAACTAGGCCTACTGTACTGATATGTACCTGTGGTGCGTGTCTGGTCTATGAAAAGTAGGTCAACTTAAAGAGGTGGTCAGTGCAGGGAGGTGGTAACTAGGGAGGTTCTACTGTATATGCCACTTTGGCCTATTTGGGGTGGCACATTCTGATCTCATTCACTTGCCTCTGTGTTGGCCACACCCTCTATGGGAATCCCCCTTCATGACACCTGCAAATTTGCCTTCCCTCCAGGACATTGCATTAACCATGGGTATTAGTCAATATGAGAAGAGATCCGCACTCCAAGAGATTTCGGGGGGGAACTCCAGGATTCTAAAGATGGCTACAGGATTTTGCTATCCTAATCGCAGTTCTGGAGGAAGGACATAAAATAGACACTTGTCATTTAGTTCTCTTCCAACTCAAGCACATAGTTCATGTTGAAAACTGAAGAACTCATCGCACTTACCACTTGCCCTGTGCTATTCCTTCTCTTGGGTTTACATTTTTCATACCACTGACTTCAGTTCTGTTCCTTGGTTCCTCCCCTATGCCTGCTCCCTTGTGAGGATCACCCTGCTTTCTACTTATTTCAGTTTTGACCTCGGGGACATGACCTTCTTTGCCCATGGTGACAATCTGCCTGGGCTTCTGGCCTGATGTGACTGATCAGAGAGCTCTGACAGGTGCCAGAACCCATCAAA